>BMAV01017126.1:137283-177124 GCA_019973955.1 Trichonephila inaurata madagascariensis | reverse complement strand
CTTTTATCGTATTTGAAAGAGTTATCAAGGATTTTTTTTAAGATGCATTTGTTAATATCATACACATTTAGCAAACTGGTCAGAAATGCATAAGTTTGAAAAACATAAAAACTATTGTATTAAAAATACAGATCTAGCATAAATGATTTATTTATTTTTAAAGTGCTATATTTCAAAAGTATTACACGTGCACACATGACTATTGTATTAAAAGATCCACAAAATTAACCAAGTTTATAATGTTTATTCCACTCCTCACCGACACATTCCACTTTTCGACTACCTACACAATGAACATTCACATTGTTGAATTGGGTGTATAGGTGAGAAGGATCTAACTTTGTATTATTTGAAAAGGGCCACAAACTCACCAAGTTTGTAGCTTTTATTCCTCCATCTCACCCAGCATTGGCCCATCCCAGTTTATGACTAGCTGAACGATGAACTGCCGCATTGCTGGATTGGGTGTATTGGTGAGAATTACCTAGCCATTTTCCTCTGGCCTTCCGGATCCCTTAATTTAAGACCATGCAACTTTCACCAATGTGGATCTGTTAAAAATCTCGTTTATGTGCCCACATTACTGTAATCTTTGGTCGAGCTCAAAGAATGCATCAGTGCTGCAGAGTAGACAATTGACATGACTATTCTACAAAGTGTATGGGATAAGCTCAATTAGAATCTAAACGTGTGTCGTGGCACCAAAGGAGCACATATTGAACATTTTTTTAAGATGTATAAACTTGGTGATTGTGTGATTCTTTTAACCCGCTGGCCGGAACATCAATTTTTGGCGCTCTTAGAAACATCCGTCTCACAGACGGGTTCGAATTTTTTTAAAAATTTTATAACCTTAAGGACTGTTTAAAATGTCTATATCACTCCTGAAATTTGAGTATAATTTTTGATGTTTAAGTATTTACGAGGCACACTATATTAAAATATTTTTATCACAAGAATTGTGACAAGTATTTTTATAAAAACCGATTAGAAATTATGTACATTCATGTAAAAATAATTAAAAATAATAATACCAAAAACGAAAAAACTATATGAATATAGATACTGATAGACGGTGATAGATAAGAAAAATCGCACATATCGTGAGTTGAAAAAAATCGCCAAGTACCACTACGTGATCCTCTCATCGCCCAACTGGAGATGTGTAAAGGCAGCCCACCCCAAAAATCACACCACAGCGTTATCTACAGGCACCAAAGCAAATAATCCCCGTCTGAGAGTGGATGTTCCTTTCATTTGTGTAAGTGTAATACTTTTGCATATACAGCTTTTTCAAAATGAATGAGTCATTTATGATAGTGGTTCTTAAACGGTGGTCCACAGCGCTTTCTACGGGGTCTGTGTCATGTAACGTTAAGATATTCTTCTTTCACAAACCCTGAAATAGACGTGGAAAAATTGTAAGATATGCCATTCTAGACTAGATCCCTGAATTGTCTCCAATGAAGAACCTTTACTGGAGCATGTATTTTGATCAACAATATAAGCTCGGTGTGGGATGTTCATAATCTTGGGGGGAGGGGGTGCGAGAAACTGATATTTAAAGGGGAGCAGGGGCGACCAAAAGTATAAGAACCACTGATTTATTATAACCCTGTATTTTCAACTATAAAATAATTGCCTTTTTGCATTAAAATTATATGATCCGGTTTATTTCTAAAGAAATAAAAATTGCTTATGAATGTTTTTTGTACATATTCAAATATATTAAGAATGAATAATATGTGAAACTATTTTTTAACAAAGCTTATTGTTACTACTTTAATTAATTCATACACTTAAAAAACAAGCCAATTATGCTTTAAATTTTCAGGAAAAATTATAAGAGTTTATAAATATTATTAAATGTGTTCATTACGGTATAAACTAAGAAATCAATGAAACGTAAATTCAAAAAGAACTTCAAATATATCTCTATATATTCTTTTATTATCCCTGATTTTTTTTAAAAAAACTATTTTGTGTGTTTTGAAACGTCTTGACGTCAAATAACTTATGATTTATCTTTAAAAACAGAAGTCAAAACTTTTCGAAATATGCATGTCACTTACACAAACTGCAATTACATTAACAAGATAGGAATTCAAACGAAGCTCTTCTAATTTATTTACACGAAACTGGCGATGCGCGATTCTTCGATTAAAATATTTCCCTAGTTGTTAAGACCAAAGTAAAAAAGTAAGAACCTCATTTTCATGCTTAATTGGCATTAATTCTTTCACCAGACAAACATCTTTCACAAATATATCTGATCTCACTTTTAATTATCTCTGTTCACATACCAACTTGATATATCAAATTACACATTCACGATAATTAAAAAAAGCACTTCAAGGCGGTCTTTTATCTAATATAAGTTAAATGATCTTCAAAATTAACAAGGAAATTTATTTTAATCTGTAATCAAACATAGTGATGGTGCAAACCGAAAAAAGAAAGAAAGAAAAGTAAGTGTTAAAACTAAAGAAAATATTTAGTGAGTCAGTTTAGGCAGACGTTTGTTAATTCAAAAAAAAACAATTTTAAATCATGATGTATATTTACATTTATTAAATTTTCACGCTGAAAGTAAGTTTAATGCTCTTTTTAATTTATTAGAAAAATATTTTAAATCTTTAAGGAAAATATGTACTCTAATATATTTGCTGCCTTTATTCTTGCGTATATAATGTATAAACTTGACTAAAGATTATAATTACTAATTTAATTAAAAGTCAAGTGAAAACACATTCTGATAGTGTGGAAGTAATGAAAATTTAACACCAAACAATTTAAGCCGAGAGTATCCTGGGTGATAGCATTACTTATTTTATGGTTAGATTTTGCCTTATTTCTTAATTAAAACCTCGGGTCTAAACTGTTTTTCTTTGCAGTTGGCCAAAGTATTTGTTTTAAATTTTCTGATATAGTTCGTTTGGCGTGTATTTTACTTAATTGAGTTGTAGCTATTAACTAATTTAACAACATTAAGGGTTTTTAAGGTGTTAGTTACTTATCACACACACCACAAAAATGTTGCTTTTCTTTCATGAAAATTGGAAATAAGTTTGGAAAGCATCAAATTTTTTCAGAGTAAATTTTTTATATTTTTCCCTTTAAATTAAATAAGTTCCCTGCTTTTGCAAATCAAAAAATACCTTTTATTCCTCCCCTACCTCTGTGTCTTTGTATTTTTTCCAGAAAATTGCCATCTTTGAATTTTATTTTTTAAAAGCTTTTTTGTTCTTACTAAAACCATTTATATAGCCTCTGAAATTGCTGAAGAGCAGCGCTTTTCCAACTGTGGTGGTCGGGGTGGGGCGAACATATTGAAAAGACAAAAACAAAAGATAATTTTAAAAAATTATTCATTTATTGAAAGTAAACAAAGAAAATATATATACATTCTGACATATAATTAAAAATTTAAAAAAAAAACATTTACACAGATGTAATACACTTATAAATGTATAAGTACTGCACAATGTATTTTACAGTCAATTTAACAATACTAAAATAAGAATGAGTTTAATAATTACCACTGACCCCACGGGCTTTTCACATATAAAATTACGTGCGAACAGTAACATTTATTTTAATAATTTGTACAGTTTATATTTAATCCCTTAACTGCCAATTAAAAGGTACTCGATTCGCTATCCAATGCCACCGTTTTGCACATATGCAAGAGTATGTGTGTGTGGGGGGGGGGGAGATAGGGAATAAATAAGAAAAACCTCTGAAATTAGTAAATCCTTCACAAACACTGTCAAGTTCATTTTATTGCATTCCAAAGTCCTCGGAATAATTTTATGGATAGCAGTGTATAGAAAAGATCATATTTAAGAAAGACGTATATATACGTCCGAGGCAATTTATACACTGGCTGAGCGAGACGTTTATATACGCCGGAATCACTTAAGAGGTTAAAGCTGTATTGTAGCTTTAACGTGTCAAATTATCATATAATTAAATTCAATACATTGTTATTGTATGGAGAAGGGGGACGCGATGAAAATTATAATTGAATATTGGGTCGCAAGTATTGAAAGTTAGAGAAGCACTACTGTAGAGTCTTAAAAAACACTGATGAAGAATTTTCAAATTTTGTTCCGATTTATAGCTTAGTAGAAATAATAATCTTTTTTGAGTATTTAGACGAATTTTTGTGAAATTTAAAAGTAAATCGATAAAATTATCAAAATTTACCTTTAATATAAGACTTACAACATGTTTTTTATACTAAATAATGATCCATCTATTTATAATTTGTTGTATTTTTAAAGATAATTTGTAAATGACTCTATTAAGGTAATCTGACTCGAAACGTTATGTTCTTCTATTTCCAGCAAACAGTTTTTTACAGCCCAACTATCAAGCAGAAATTTTTAGTGTTGCCATAGAATATCCCCCGTTTTGAACGTAGGCAACTTAAAGAAACCGAAGAACATATCAACAGTTGCTTTCCTTGAAGATCAATAGACAGATATTAAAGCATATAGATTAGATTTATACACACATACAGAAAAGAAAATTGTGTTGAAAAAGGATAATAATTAATAAATCATACAAGAAGCAAGTTTCTAGGGAAAACGAACACGTCATCTCGATCCTCTCATACTTACTGACAGTTTATTGGCAGATGCATTGTGATCTGTACTATCGTTGTTTTAGTACCTGTGAGCTGAGACAATACAGTTTGTGTGAGAAGATGTTATGAACTTACGTGGTCAAGAGAAACTATTGATTTTCAACTGTTAATATCAATGATGACAGTATTGTCAATTCCACACAAAACCCATTGGACTCCAGAATAAGGTGAACACCACAGTGGACGCACATGGATTTGTGTAGAATATGTGTAAAATCGATTGGTACATGGAATGATGTTCAAAAGGATTTATTTGATGCATTTTACGATAAAATTAATAATAAAATCGCTGTCTTAAAAAAAATTTCAACTGTGTCAATCATGTCATTTGGAACAGGCGAAATTTTCAAAAGTTGTAAGCAATTAGGTGGAAAGACTGTTTTAATTGCGGTTCGGATACCTAGAAGAAGCTAATAGGTTATCTCTAAACACCGATCTTTTTCATGAGCTTTTATTACCTTTTTTAAAAACACTCCTCAATTCCAATAAAAATTTGATAGCAAGGAGGCATTTTGGTGTTAGGGTACTCAATATGGGGTCACATTCAACCCAAATCGCTAAACGCAGATGGTATTCTTGATCAGAATTTATTTTCGAAGGGCTTCAAAAAGGAAAGAATTTGTATAATTTGGTCTGAAATTTTGGCACAAAAAAAATACAGAAAGAAATAATATCTAAAAACTAATTTAAGCTAAGTTATCAGAAACGTTATGCAATTTCGTACGGTGTTTCACATTTCTTAATAATTCTCCCGATTTACGAGAATCTAGTTCTTACCTAAGCAAATGTTTACGAATTTACTGTTGTGAGGATCCACCCCTACGATTTATTAATATCTGTTTTTGGTAGACATATATGGGTCAGTAGATCCGGTGTCATGAGTACACCGCAAACTAATGGCGTCGTTTTGGGCGGAAGATGCAATTCAATATAATTATATTTATTTATTGGTTCCGTAATGGGTGTCAGAGTAGCGAGAACAAAAGTAATTCCGCACAGTACAAGCCATTGTGTCGGAAATTGAAGTGTTATACACAATAATTTGAGCTCTATTTACTTCAAGCGTTATGCATGGCTCTACATCAGAGCTTCTCAAACTGTGGGGCGCGCCCCCCTAGGGGGACGTGATAACCCTAGGAGGGAGCGTGAGCATATTAAAAAGTCGAAAACATAAGATTATTTAAAAAAAATTATTAATTTATTGAAAGTAAACAAACAAAATACATTCTGACTTAATAAAAAATTAACAAAAAACAACATTTACACTGATACAATACACTTGTAAATGTACTGCACAATTTATTTCATAATTAATTTAACAGTTCTAAGTTAAGAACAAGTTTAGTAGTTACCAGTCACCCCACGAGCTTGTCATACATAAAATCATGTGCAGAAATTAAAACCTATCTATAATTTGAACGGTTCATAATTAATCCCTTAACTTCCCTTAACTGCCTTAAGTTAGGCGATTCGCTCCCCAGTGCCATTGCTTTGCACATATGCACGCGTATGTGGCGTATTGGGGGAGGGGGGAGGAATAAATAAGCATATCCTCTGAAATAAGTAAATCCTTCGCAAACGCTATCAAGGGCATTTTATTGCATTCCAAAGCCTTCGGAATAATGTTATGGATAGCAGTAAACAGAAAAGATCGTATTTCGGAAAGACGTATTTATACGTCCATCACAATTTATACACTGGCTGAGTGAGACGTTTATATACGCAGGCGGCACTTAAGAGGTTAAAGTCGTATTGTAGCTTTAGTGTCAAAGTATCGTATTATCGAATTCAATACATTGTAGTTGCCTGAAGGAGGCGCGATGAAAATTATGATTGAATACTGGGTCATAAGTATTGAAAGTTTGAGAAGCATTGCTCTACATTAAAAATTGCAGCTATTTTTTTTAAATAAACTGATGTTACATTAAATATTAATTTTGTCCCCTGATGAATATCTGATTGCTTGCGTTATGAAATAATTTCACGTAAATCTATCTAACATAAACATTTGATGCAAAACCAATTATAAACCCAATAATGAAGTAACAAAATTGTTGAAACACAATTCAAGAAGGAAAAGCACATAATATGAAAATTGATGGGGAAGAGTACTTAATTGTAATACTTCACTAATCTCTTTAGAACTTCGACGAAATTAATGAAGATTTTATAAGATAAGTGATTGATTGTTCAATAAGATTATACTAAGGGGGTTGCAATAGCGAGTGATCATGGTCACAAACTCGTGAGCAGCATTGTCCAGGCTCGGGTTCAAAACAAAGTTCACTGAAGATACATCGTGTAGATATGCTGATACACGTTAAATCTGTCGTGGCTCAAAGTCCTCTCGTTGACAGTCCAAAAATTAAAAGAAGGAGTGCCGGTCATGTGTCACACATCCTCATCAATAGACCATCTTCCAAAATTACAAGTTTTATCGCCAATACCTTTCGCATGACTTCACAGTGTGACATAAATTTAAAAAGTGTGCATGTCGGATCCGACGCATGATTGGAGTTTAATCCTTAAGTTCGGGTGTCTTTGATTAAATAGTAGGCAAACAGGATAAGTAAATGGATCCCATATAATACTGAAAGTATTACGTGAGAATATTATAAGAGAATATATGAAAGTCTTATATATTCTTTATTTCTTTTATATTTTTCATATAAATTCGTTGAAATAATAAATATATAATATACATCAATTATATATGTTACATATTTTTTTAGAATAAATATAAGGCTAAATTTAAGAATAAAGAATAATAATTATTGTTTTGAGTAACAGTTTTAAATCGAACACTTTTTCATTAGAAGGATGCTCAATGAACGGAAAGAGGTGGGGCCTATTTGGGATATAGAACCCACGACCTATGAATTCGAAGCCCAGTAACACGGCCACTACACAAATGGAGCACTGCCTTACGGACGCTGTTACTTGCTTATTAAGTTAACGCTAAAGTACACAATTACCTGCTTTCTTCCGACAGCGATTTGGCGCATGCGCAGAACACAGCGTAACGCATTTTTGTTAACGCTTGTACAAATTTCACTACTCATAATATTTACATATCGGGGGCTTTATATGGAAATCGATTCTTAAGGAGTAAACTCCAAAAAATAAAATCAACATTATTCTAGGAAGCTACACAAGAGATGTTGGTGTCAGATCTCGTAAATATGAATCACAGCTAAGTAAGAACAATAGAACCAACCGTTCAAATTTTCACATGAAGTAAAACAAATTACTTTAACAAATTTTCGTTTAGCAGTTCTTTCTTCACTGTAGGTCTTCAGTGGCACAAGTATTTAACTGCAGCAATGTCGGTCATGAGCTAACGACGATAGCCACTCGGCTATTGAGGCTAAGCGAACAGTTCAGAATGGACAATACGAAACTCAAAACTTTTTTTATGGTACTATTTCATTTTAAATTATTTTTTTTAATGATACACAGATAAAAATATTTTAAAAGTTTGTATCTTCCTTTGAGTGGGTAGCTACTGTGGAATATACAACGGTGTTGCAATTAAGAAAAAAAAAGGTAATTTGACTCAGTACATTGTATATTTTCTTCCATGTCTATTCATCGGTATGCCAAAATATCCACTTCTCAGAGCCGAACTCTCATGGGAACATTTTTGGTGTTGCCAGATTCACTGCATTCTCTGTGTCCCTAGTTTTAGTTTTTGAAAGGTTGGAAAAAAACTTATAGTTCCTAATGTTTTTTTATTTGGGATGGCTTTTTCATATTTATTCTTTTGGATGCCATTTGTTACATTCTTACTGTTCGATAGTAGGCGAATTGAATTCTAGTCCTATTATTGTCTTCCCACTCATGGTTTGGACTTCAATAGTATAATAATAAATAAATCTGCTACGTAATATCCAATAAGTATTAAAATATGTGTTTTAAATCTAAGATTACAGGGGAAAAATCTACCAAACTAATATAAAATACATAAAATTATTTTGAGTATCTTAGAATTGTCAAAGAATTTATATATATATTTTTTTTCTTATTATAAAGAATGAATATTTCTTAATTTTGTATAGTTTAACTGTAACGGTTAATATTATTCCATGCGTTTAAATATAAGAAAAATAATTCGAAGAATTGTTAACTTGGGATAGTGTGAAAAATATTTTTAAAAAAAAACTGAAACTACAAACAAACGATTTTCACACATATAATGTATTATAATATTATCGGAAAAAAGTTTCTAATAACTCTCAACCAAATTACCAATTACCTCTGTTTTGAAGGTTTTAACTAAATTTACTAATTTATAACAATTATAGTAAGTTTCTTCGAGTAGTGGATAATGTTATCAATTGATATGAGAATAGTTTGGGAAAAAAGTCCCAATATTATTTGTATGGCATAATATCGTCTGCGTTTAGTAATAAAAGCTATATAATACGAGAAAAATTCTAAACAACTCGCATTTAAGGGATTCATTTAAGTTTAAAAATAAAATGTTTTGAAAAATATAAATAAAATATAATTAATTTTTTTTTCTTTTTAAATTTTTTCATAAAAATAAAACTCAAAATTCAGGACTATTTATGTTTTGCAATAGATGACTTGCATTTACTTTTGTTTTCTTTGTTGAAAATTGATAGTACCAAATCCTCTAATTGTCTTTTTATTGTAATTACAAATACGCTTTATTTTTATGTGTGAATTTGGCAACGATTCAAATAAAGTCTAGTGTGCCTTAATACTAAATTCTGACATTGACTATTATATACATCGATTTTCGTTTTTTATTTCAAGTATCGGGAATCAATATCTTTACTCGTAATAATAATTACTTTTTTTCGTATAATATCTCTTAATAAATGAATATTTTCGTAAATCAACTATAAGAACCCCAAAACAGATCATAAAGTACATGAAATTAAATTGGGAATCATTCTCTTAAGCTTATTACAGAAAAAGATGAAAATAATGATTTTTCGTAACCAGTGACTTTAATCAATATCAAATATACTATCACTTTTTTAGAAAAAGAAGTACGTTGTTCATTTCCGAGTTTTCGATTCCAAATGCATTGCATTTCCAAAGATACAAGTTTGTTCACAAACACGAAAACAAAGCATTCATTTCGAAATCTGCAATCGATAACACACGAGAGGGCAATCATTTGCTTCTTCAACTTTACTTCCAGAAAATGAACATAATAATGCATGCTAAAGAGATAGGAAATGGAAGCAAAATAATAAAAAAAATTGTTTTTTGCCCTTCTTACAAAATTTTGTTTGTCATAATCAATGAATTCATTTTTTTTTTCAAAGTTATATATTCATTGCTAACCTTTTGCTTTTTTTAAATACAGATCTACTAATGGAATCAAATTTCTTATTGGTTCAGAAAAATATTTCACTTTATTGATTCAATTGCTTTTATCTTAGTGTTTTTGTAATAAGATACTTTTCTTTCTCAGCTTTATTTTTGGTCACTGAATTATCGCTAGAAAGATTTTAAAAGTAAATTCCAAAGGAAAATGTAGGTTGAAACTATAGTTAACCACGTTATTTGACTCAAATATTGCTTAGTAATTAAAAATAGTTTATATTTAAGCAAAGTTACTAAATGTCAATACCTTTTAAGAAATATATGTAAATAGAAACACACACACAAGGTAATTAAAGTGAAAATTGGCATTTTATTTTATCTAACTTTTTATATTTGCCATGCAATAATTACTGCTGATGGTGTAGAAAAATATCTAAGCTATTTCTGTGATGCTAATTATTAATAGAAGAAAATGATATAAAAATATCCTGTTAGTTTGCAATAATCACATATTAGATTCTCCAGTACTTATTTATTATATGCTTGATCAATTTGACCGAATCAAGAGATGTCACCTATTTAATACTTTATCGCCAAGTTTTGTCACCAGTATTATTAATGTGTTCTAAAATGTGAAGGGACGGCTTCTACTATTAGACTGTATATCGAAGCATTTGGCAATGTCTTTTGATTTGGCGATAATAGAGTAGATGGTATAACATATTGAATCGTCTCGTCATGTATAATAAATACTTTTACGACCATAACTATTTTATAATATGGAACACACACATTCGATTTCTCTAGGTGTTTATAGTTAAAATATCTTTTACTATCAATTTAAAATCAACATTGATCTTTTTCAAAATACACCAATTGTGTTTTAGTTGCGTCTAGTTAAGATTCATCACTCTGCTAATAGCAATAATAATTTATTTTGAGTATGATCATTTTTATAAAAAAATAATGACATTCGCCAAGTAGTTTTCATTTGATAATTAATTCATTGTGTTGGGATAAAGTCAAAAAGATTTTTTATCCCAAGAAGACGAAAATTATTTCTATTTACAATATGGTTTTGTATAGAAAAATACACAAATTAATCATATAGCAAACATTAATTCCATTCACAAACTAAAAGAAATCCATCGATAAGAAAAATTTTCATTTTACTTAAAAAAATAAACTTGATCTAATAGTCTTTTCGTATTACAAGCCTTCAGATACAGAACAAATGTTTAGTTTCCATCAGTTTCTCCTATCACTTTCAGATAGCATTTCTGTTAAAAATATGAAATTTAAAGTGTCGTTCTATAAACATTTAGGATGTTAATAAAATTATCCTAATTCCAAACTCCATTATTGCTTACTCTTAAATTAATTACAATAACATTTAATCTCCGATCGGGAACATCTAGAAATACCGCTATCCAATTTATGTAGGAAATTATAACCCACGATGTAGCTGTACCACTATATAAATCAAATCCAATCAAACTTGAAGGAAATCCAATCAAATATTGTATGTTCATCTCGGCACTATATATAATCATGTTACGTCTGAATTACTCCCAACGTATTTAGCAGTTCATCTAGAAATCACAATACAATGAAGGCAGGTCGGGATTACTTTATCAATCGATATATCGATGAAACACTGAATGGGGATCAAAGTTTATATTAATCCTGTTAGCAATATCTTTACTTCTGATTGCAAATGTACATAAAGTAGTTCTGTTAAATGGTGACTAAAATTTGATGGAATTTAAAACGATTTGAAATTTATATTTCTAACTTTTTTTTAGCGATCTACTTTGTATTGCTATCTTGATATGTAGGAGAACAAACTGAAAATACCACAAACAGAAACAGTTATAAAAAATAACAACTCAAAGAAGTCGTTTATAGCTAAAGTTCAATGAAACCCAAACTGGAATTTAAAATGCTATTAAAACTTATAGAAAAAATTTAATTTATGCCAAATTTATAAAATCCTTTTTATTTTCTTCACAAAATTGGTTTTCTTTTGGCAAAAACTACTAAGTTACACGCTACTGGTGCAGGGTTTTACAACACAGAAATGATTTAATATTTTGACGTAAGATAATAAAAAAAAGTATTAATTTGTTGCAGATGAAATGTTGCTATTTTTTCTGAATTAAAGCCTTGATAAGTCATAAATGTTACTCGTAATTGTTCTGAAGAAGTAAGTAATAAAGACCCCATAACAAACTCGTTATTGGCAATATTTAAATAAAATTTACAAACGCCCCCCCTACACACACATATTAGAAAAATTTGAAAATTAGGTATTCTACAGATTGTCCAGGACCCTATTACTTGACTTAAAGAGTAAAGAAAGAATTCAAAAGGGTCAAGAATAAAAATTTTAAAAAATAAAATCATTAAATTTTAATCAAATCATAATCTATAAAATAGATTTATATTTCTCGAAAATTTGCAAATAACAGGATACTCTGAGAAGAAAAACCGAGTTGGTGAGGATTTAAGGAATGAGATTGACTTGTATGATTAAAAATAATACTTTATAATATGAGAGAAACCAGAAGCTAAACATGAAACACAATTTGCAATTTTATTTATTTTTTGTTTATTTTTTTCATTCTTGTTCTTAATTTTAATGTTTAAAAACTTCAATTCTTATCCGAACGTTCGGAACCGTGATTTTGCAAAAGTGCATAAATGGATAATTTTCATGATATTTAGTATTACATAGATTAGAATACATGTATATGATTGCTTAAAGGACACTTTAACAAAGAGAATTATTTAAATTCAATATTTTGGCAAAAATTTCACTTAGAATAATCTTTTTTTCAAAATGTTCTCCTTTTGGAAAACATGCTTCTATTATAATAATATTTTGCCTGCATATAGCTCAGACCTCTCTACAGAAGCTCAACTAGAATTTTTGAAATATATAACTTAGAAGTGGGTTTATCCATATTTTACGACAACAGAGGGGATCAATTTTAAGAAAAAAATGCCAATAATTATTTCAATTGTTGGTAACTCTGAAAATAATGACAAATTTTCAAAAATTCTAGTTGAGCTTATGTAGAGAGGTCTGAGCTTAATGCAGGCAAAATATTATTATAATAGAAGCATTTTTCTCAAAAGGAGAACATTTTGTAAGAAGATTATTCTAAGTTAATTTTTTGCCATAATATTGTATTTAAATAACTTCTTTTTTATCAAAATGTCCTTAAAACTATTTTGTGCATGTATTATAATCTGAGTGACGCTAAATATCATGAAAAATATCCATTTATGCACATTTTTTAAAATCACGGTTCCGAACGTAGTCGGATACCTTTACTAAATTACCTCGTATGTGAATAATATTTCAAGAACAATTTCATATTGTGAAGGGGCTGCTAGATTATAAGATTTATAGAGTTACTGACCAGAAAGAGTTTGATAATTCTTAATCTAGACCTAGAAGTGGAATTAATGTTTCACAATTACACACTTATTTTTTTATGCGTAAAAAAGTGATCATTTCAACGCCTTTATGTTCTTTTATTTTCCAGATATGCATTTTTACTTATATTGTTTGATTTAAAAACATTATTTCATTATAAACATCACACACACAGTAAGAATTTCATTACATTATAGTTATCTAATTTAATGTTGATTTCATCTAGGGTAACTTGATTGAACATGGTATTTATTCGATGGAATTGAATAACAGCCTTATTTTCCTTTATGTATTTGTTATTTTATTTATCTATGGTTGATTAAATTTTTAAGCAAGTTCGATTAATTTTCGCCCTAAACATTTTTTATATAAATGATATTCTTAAGTGTTCTTGAATAAAGAACATCATTGTTTTAAAAGGAAATGTAGAATACTTAAGTGTATCTTTTAATTATAAATTTTCTAAATAGCTTCTTTAATATACAAGCTCAAAACACTTCCTCATTCGTTGTATAAACATTTTATACCGAAATCGGAATAATGAAACTACGAAGCCTTTAGATATTTTCATAATAAATCTATGTAAATTTTTGTAAATCGGCAGAATATGAAACACTTCCTAAAAAGACGTGTAATATAGAATCATATGTAGAGTAAATCATGACGCTAATATTTTTTTTCTTTCTTTTACCTACTACAGAATTTCGAGAATTTGACTGAAGATAATATTTAGTGTAAACTGTAAGTTAAGCTTTAGATTAAAAAACTGAGAATTATTTCCATTGCAATATCCACACTACTGTATTTGAGGAAGCATCCATGATTGTTCTGTGTACCAGATAATGACAGAAATGAAGTGAGAACAATTCTTTTTATATTCCAAATGACATTTTATTATCCACTAACCACAAAACAGGCCTCTAAGCTTCCACTTTCTATCGATTTTATGCTCTTGTCATAGATTCATGGAAGCAAGATAGGAAGAAAGTTTAATTCTTCAAAAAAAGTTTTCCAAAATTCAAAATTATGTACGATGATGACAACTAAAAACAAAATATTATACCTATATATACCATAGAACAGTGTTCCTCAAACTGTGAAGTGCGCCTTCCTAGGATGGTAAGACAACCCTATTTGTGGGGAGCTAGCATATCGAAAAGTCGAAAATAAAATATTATTTAAAAATATTATAAATTTAATGAAAGGAAACAAAAAATACATTCTGATATCAAAAAAAAAAAAAAACAAATAAATAAAAATACACATTTACACCGATATAATGCACTGCCATAGAAGAAAGTGATAATCTTCAGCAATTTAAACTTTCAATGCGAAAGTTTATATTTTATGTTTCATAAATTTTGAATTTATACGTGGTTCGCTAAGATAATGGATTCAAACGATAGGTAGTGAGTTCGAACCCTGTAGTTCCGAAGTTCTTTATGTAGTACATTAATTAACGATAAATCTCTCGAGGCTAAATAAAATTCACTCTGACACACATTCCACGGATTTTGAGACTAACTATCTCTCTCAAATGGTTCAAAAATACAAGGTCTGTCACCAATAGCTTTTAAGTGATTTCAGTATATAAGTTAATCAATCAACACATTTTCTTGCATATTTGAAAAAGAGTATTATTCATCCGTTTACAAAACAATATTTTTGTTTTATAGGATGCCCAATCATTTTGTACACTCTTGCTTTTCATGATTTGCCTGTCACAAGTATGTATTTGTTCCTTAACTTGTAACGGATTCTATTCGGGCCTCTATTAACCCTCTTGGGGAAATTACTCTGTGATATTAGTTTAAAAACCGCTTTCCGTAGAAGCGACTTGGTTTTATGTAAATGCAACTTATATTTAAGTACCAGTCGTTGAGTTGGGGATATAATGGTCAAGAGTTGAGCTTAAACTTAAATTCAAGTGTTGGATATAATAATGATCCTGCATCCTAATATTAATACTAAACGTTTCCCCGAAAACAGTGGAAGGTATCCACCTTACAACTGAACGAGCTAGCAGGTTTGAAGCCGGATTATACAAGAGATTTAAGAAAGATAATTGCGTTTCATAGTTTTATTACTTAAATTCGGGAGGAGGTTTGTTATTGCTCTCTGAGTTTAGTTATTAAGATATCCGACTATGTTCGAAACCATGATTTTACAAAGGCGCATAAATGGAGGGGAGGGGAAAAGAATACTTCCGTTTACTTTTTCACCCTAACGCAAAATTGGGTAAAATTTCTCATTCACTCTCGTACGCAAATAAGTTTCACTTAAAAAAAACATTAAATTTTTATGCACTAAAAATTTCCGAAATTACCTAAAAGTTTTTACAAATATTAGTAGAAGTAAATTACACTTAACACATTAGCAATAGGTAAGCAGAAATATACATAACCACTCAAACGAAAACCTGAGATTAAAATAGGTCTAAGTAAATATTTCGAAAATATGAAGAAATGAATATTTATTGAAGTTGCACTCAAAAGCAACACGAAAGCTATTGGTGACGGACCTCGCAATTTTGAACCATTGTTAAATGACGAGATCAAAATTTGAGCTTGCATGCCTTGGTCGAACTTCCGCATCACATTAACGGGATGACTTTGAACATCGACAGATTTAACGTGCATCAACGACAACGACACGACAAGTCTTTAGTGGCACTAGAACTTGAACCCCTGACACACCAGCCACGAGTCCCTGACCATGGCCACAAGACTACTGGGGTTACTAATGTTTTAAAAATCTATGATTTCATGATGAATAGGTAATTAACTGATGATTTTATGATATTTTGCATACGCGATTATTTTCTTACATTCCTAAAAAATTAGTTTCGTTTCCTCAAATACATAAAAAGGAACTAAAATATTAGCTTCAATACAAATATGGTATAGCCATAGCGTGTTTGAAATGCTTGAGGGAACGCCTTTCTTGTGTCTCTGAAACGTAAATTACTCTACACCAGAAATATTTTCAATAATTAAAGAACATCAACGTCAAACGATAATGAAAAGAGGAAAAAGAAAAATTTATACTATCACTTGCAGACGATGTCTGAATTGCGAAGCAATCAACTAAAACCCAGCATTATTCGAAAGCACACGGTGGATGAAAATGAACAATATCAGGCTTTCATTCCTCTGAAGCGTTGAAACAATTGGTTAATTGTGCTTGAGGATTTCATTGCATATACATCCACTACAGCCAATTAAAGAAAAATTCGGTGAAATGAGTTTGGTTAATAAGCGCTTCTTAAGATAAAAAAATGTAGAGTTCAGAATAATATAATACTGATATCAGCTATTTCCATGCACTTTTTAAAATAAATTAGCTTAAATCAAGATTATTTGAATAAATATTTGTACATTCTAGATTTTTTTTATCAAGTACCTTCTTGAATTAAAAGGTTTTTAAAACAAAGAAATGAAAGAAATATTTTCTGGAAAAACGTGTTTCTGTAAAGTTTTATTCATGCAAACTAATGTTTTGCTTAAGGGTTTATGAAGTAGAAAAATATTAATTTAATCTTAATTGTGAACAAATGAAGACTTGCTTTATTTGATGAAATTATAAATGGATCTGAAAAGCGCAAAGGTATTTCCATATAAGAAAAACACATTAAAAATTGTTCTTAATGTACATAATTATAATTTGCTGATGAATAATTTTGATGAAGTCTGCTGACTAAAGTTTAGTAAGAAGTAAGACTTGTGTTAATCTCATTTTAACACAAAAAAATAAGATTAAATTTCACGGGTGTGCATTATAAGTCGGGTATAAAAATGTGTGATAGCTTTAAAAATTAAAAAAAAAGGATAAGAGAGTAAAAAAATTAGACTTCTATATATATCGAATTCTATATATTGTTTCTTTCGAAGAAACAACATACCTTATGTGCTTAAAGAGTTGCAGTTCCACTCGTAGGAAAAAAACTGTTTTTTTTTTAAAGCCTGGGATAATACTTCAAATATATGACCTCAAAACATTAGAACATTTCATACCTATAATTCAGGTTTCTGAGTAAAAAAGAGGGTGCGTGTCATGCGGCGAATATGCCTAAAAATTTTTTAAAAAAAAAGCTTCAAAGTATAGGAGCGCATTACAAACCGGATTCTCTCTCTCTCTCTACGGTTAGACTTTTTTAAAAAAAAACAAATTCTAAATAAGAATAAAGTTTCGATACATATAAGGAAACTTTTAATACTAAAAGAGTTTTTTCGAGTACTCTTCCTTTGAAGTATGGAAAAAAATTATCAAATTCTGACTAGAGCAATTTTAGTAAGTTAAACTCACTATTTTTGTTCGATCTCACTGCATTTTATTTTACTTTATATGTATTGCTTTTAAATTATAATTATTCCCAGATTATAAAGAGTTTTTTTCAAAGCCATTATACTATAGGATTTAAATATTTTCTGAAGCAAATTTCAACGGAAATAATCTAACAACTTATTTTTTATAAGTGAACTCTGAAATTTATTACTTAATTTTTGATAGATGTGTATAGGAGCACACACACACACAATGCTTGAGAGAATTAAAATTTAAAATAATTTATTTTGTGTTTTAAAATAGAATACAAATTCTTAATTTATTTCATGAATTATAGTTTCTAAAATATATTTATATTTTACTTTAAACGGATAAGTAGTAAGCAAAAAAAACAAACAGCATTAGACTTTTTTCTGCCTTTTAAAGTTGAGAATAAAAATTTCTAGATATTTTTAGCGTGGTAATTCTTACCTCCTTAATTATTATTAAAATATGTGATAATCTTTGAGTTTATATTTGTTATAGCGCATAAATAGCTATGAAAAAAAATTAATTTTGTTTTTCCTAATATTATTGAAAACATATTTTTTTTTTACGTTGAAAAATTAAGAAAAAACTAGTGGAGATAATTCTCAATGTAGATATCTTCAATCAGATAAAAAAAAGAATGCACAATCTTATTGGTATTTAATATAGTTCACTCACATCTAATATCTTTCGAAATTGGATAGGTGGGGGGATCCATGATACATTAAAGATAATTGCACTGTTAAATAATCGAATAAAACAAATATCAGTACAAGTCCTTAGTAAATTATTGACTTTTATAAAAAATAAATTTTCTTCACACATACAAAAAAAAAGCTACCTCCTGAATATTTTCCTGAATAATACTTTTAATTCTAAGCTAACAGGACTTCAAAACTTTCAATGGGCTAAAAGTCGGTTTCCTCTAGCACAGAAGTGCGACAGGCTTATTAATAGTGTAGAGGACAACTGGCTAAAAGGTTGTAAATTGCATCAAAGAGAGTATCTGGAAGATAATGGCAGCTGCCGGACATTAAATTTGTAGGGGTCTTGATGTATTGAATAAGCATAGTATGGAAATAGAGACTTAGGTAATGTAATATTAGGGTTCGTAGTTATTTGACTGAACTACGCTTTGTGGGTCCTAACATGGCATATATTCAGCTCATTTTATGTCATACGTATGCCATAATGGAATGCAAAAGGAGTGAAATGATCGCAAATGTAATATCTGGCCAAAAGTCTTCCCATAACAATAAATCATTAGGAATTTTATTCATAAGCCCTGAAAAGACATGTTCAATAATAAAAAAAAAACAACACAATTTCGTTAATTCCCTAATATATTCCCTAAATTAGTTCCTAAAATACTTATCACATTATAGGCGGGTAAAGGATTACATTTATGAAGATTCTCTGATAGTTGTCAAAAGTTGAAAATATTAATAATAATTATTGAGGTGTTTTACTGGAATTCGAATCTCTTCGCTATAATAAGATTTATGAGACTCGTGTATTTGAAATTTGATTATAAGTATAATGATATTGACATATATATTATTAAAATAAATTTCTGAGCTATTTCATGCGTCTTTTAGTTTAACTTAGGGGTAAGCAGTTTCTTTGGCTCTACAGACTAAAGAGGTGGGTACTGAAAGTGTAATAGGAGAGTAATGAAAGGGGAATGTCAACTAACTTGAATCTATCTTTATCCGTGTTGGTCTTCATAAAAGGAAAACTTCGCTCACAAGTATATTATGCAGATCAAATACGGGGAACATTTTATCTATTTGGTTTTCGATTCGAATTCTTGCCCGGCTGCAAAAAAAAACCATTTCTCTGCGAGCTGAATGTGGCCCGCGGGTCGTTATTTGCCAATCCCTGATTTACCTATCACACAAATGTATATTTCGTCCTAAATGTAGACCAAAAAATGTTCGAAAATATTCTCATAAAAAAGATGAATAGTCAATCTAAATATTTTTTTCTTCTCAATGGTATAAGTGCTCTTACATTTTTACTTCGAAAATTGCACGATTTTCTATTTTTGTAACACTACCATGTAGTAATCTTTCTTATATAAAAAGAATCCCAAAATTTAATGCAATCTATCTTTTAGGTCTTATTTCGGAATAATTGATGAAAATCGAGTTACTCATATCCATATTAAAAAGCTCAAATGTATCGCTAATTACGCAGAAAAAAGCTATACTTGTGTGTGAGCCTTTTTTACAAAATTAATTATGAAAATATGAATTTATGATTCAAAGTAAAAGAAACATCCAAACTGTATATTCCTCATTTAATGTTTATGTTGTTTTGTATGTGCATGGTAACCATTGATTATTATATATTTCAAATGTGAACTTTATACGTCAATAACACAATAATAAAGTTCAGTTCCATCGCAAAACTATTGTATCTAAATTACTTAATCATTTTGGTCTAATTAAAATTTTATTCCCGGCTGAAAACTTAGCATTTGGTCTTTTACCTCAGTGTCCCAACATTTAATTATCATTTACTTTTACGTAATTAGGTTAGAGAAAAATTAGATTAAACAAAAAAAGGAAACATGTTGATCTTTGAGTTTCCGTATTTGATTCAGAAATAGATTAGCTTTCCTTTCAAGGAATTTATGGTCTACAAATGAATTACATAAAACTCTGTTTTATGTTTGGATTTTCAAAATTGTATATATAAGTAGGTCGTAGTTCCAAGGGTTTATGCAAATCAGTCGCAAAGAGCAAGACAATTCTTCAGGAAAAATGGATATTTATGGTCAAAAAACAATCCTTGAAATACAGGATACAGTACTCAAGCTGGCTGAGTAAATCTCAGAAGGCTTTTACACCTTCTATGGCGCTCAGACACAGTTATCAGTGTCTAAAATACAAGTATGTTTAAAGATTACTCGCAAGCACTCGCTTATCCTACACAACAGCCGAAGTAATAAATAATTGCTGGTTGACTCAACATCCAAATTAATACTACTCTTCAATGGTCAAATTAAGACTAACTCTGTTTCGGCAAGCGACTCTCTATTTATAGGTCTCATAGATTCTCCTAAAAAAATTCGCTTGCGTCATGGATCGTGATAAAAATAGATTTATCCACTAATTTTCAGAAGAATCCATAGGATAATGAAAAAGCCGAAAATTGACACCAACTCTGCCAAAACGGTAGCTAAGTCGCCAACATGGTTGCCAAAATTGATGCCAACTTAGCTCTATCAACAAGATGCCATTGAATCGCCAGTATAATGTAAGGAGCGGGGTTGCTTGCAAATAATACAATTTTAACAAAAAAATAAATACAACATAGAGAGAGAGAGTTAGATAAACATATCACACGTCCAGATACAAATTATATACACTATTATATACATTCATTACAAAAAGTTCGTAACAATATATATTATTACGGATTTGATTTAATACATTTTGATGTTAAGGGAAACCTTTTTTCAGTGATAGGTGCAATCGTGGAATGGAGGATGAGTCTTCTAGACGCTAAAAATCTGTATTTAATTCACAAAGAATCGACGACATGAAAAGTACATCTTAAACACAAAGAGACAAACACGCGCACATTTAAAAGTCACAAAAGCATTCATTGTTCACTCCTGAAATCTCGTCTATTCATAGTCCTGGTCTCAAACGGAAGCTTTTAAAGTCATGCAATTTCTCTCTCCGTTAAAATCTTTTCTTAATGGTCTACAGACTCGGATGATGCAAGATTGTATAATCCTGATTTAAAAACCCTGAATTATACGTTTTGAGCAGAAAAGGTTACACGGTTATTTACCGTAAGACACATAAACTAGAAATTGATTGCCATACGAAGTTCTGGAGGGGCTCAAGACCACATTATTAATCAAATCCCTAAAGAGAAAATTTACGTGAATTATTAATTATATGTATATACTGTATGGGATGGGATGGTATTATTTTGAGATATTTGTAGTCGGGGTAGAAAAACTAAATCTTTTTTGATATCGCTCGCATTGTCGTTTATTTCATTCTAGCATTAGGAAAGTTAATTTGAGCGTACGCTTCGCTCAAAAGCAAAACTACGAGAGAGGTAATTATTCATTTTCCACATTTAGAATGCAAGGAAAAAAGTTCACAAGAAATATAATCTCGTGTTCAAGTGATGAAAAACATAATTGTAGAAATTACATCAGTGTCTTAGGAAATAATTTCAAACCGTTTAGTAAAGCACCTGTAAGCCATTATGATAATCTTTCTCTTGGAATTGCCAATGAATCTATCAAAAGTTCAAGTTCTTTCAGATGCGAGATGAAATCAGACACATTTCGACATTAGTTATTTGAATTCCTGAATTACATATTACAGGGTGGGGCACAAAAAAGACCTACCAATGTTAAAAACAAATAACTTTTTTATTTTTTGATATATAATTACATATTTCCAGCCGATGATATTCTTTAAATAGGCGATACATAAATATTGTTACAAATTTTCGGTAATGAATGCTTAAAATCATGTAATAACTTATATCTGGATGTGCAATACATTAATATCACCTTCTGTTATATTTATTTTATGCTAAAATTGTAATATTCACTCGCAACGCCATTCATTTTATTGTAATGGTGATTCACTGGTAACGTGGCTAAATGTTGGAGATAGATCCAAGTTGGCACCATTTTGGTAACCATTTTTGGTGACAGTTACCATATAGATCTACATCTCTCTGGACCATATACCTCTGGAAAAAAATCCCTGTATTAATCTATTAACATCACGATCGATGACGTAAGTGGATTTTTCTTGAAAGATCCGTGTGACCTATAAATAGGGAGTCGCTTACCAAAACTAAGTCAATTTTGTCTTGAGTTGTTGACTAGTTGCTTTGATCGAGCGATTACATGCAAATTACATTATGTATTTGAATTTCTAGACACTGATAGTTGTGACTAGAAATGCTGTAGAAGGTGAAAAGACCTTCTGCAATTTATTTTGCGAATCCCAGTACTGTGACGGTTCTGTCCGGGTCCTTCCATCAATAAAGTCCTCTTGGGAAATCTTTGGTCTTTTCAAATATATTTTATTTACAACCAACCCTCTGAAGAATAAACCCTAATTATTCAAATTAAGTCTGCTATATACAGTCTAGTTTCCGAGCTAGAAAGAGAACAAGTGAGGAGATAGGATAGATTGCTATTGATAAAGTATTATTCAATTTTATAGTGTATTTCAGATGCTTGATAAGTGAAAGAATTAAAGTGGTTTGAAGTTATCACTTCCATCGTGTGGTCACAAGCACACACCCATTTTTTTTTCTCATAAGTTTCTATTAAACCATCTACATTCCATCTGGGAAAAAGCGGATAGAATTGATTCTTTAAAACTGAAGTCATTTTAAAGGTATGTAATAATTGACGAACCTCGCGATTGTGAGCCGCTGTCAATTGACAATAACAAAGAGCCGATAAGTATTTTTTTAAAAAAAATTTCCACTCTATGCCATGCGGGACCTTCGAAATCTAGGTTAATTATATATGCAGCCTCATATAGTTAGTTAAATATTATCCTACATAATAAACATTTATGGTATCAAAACTAGAACTTAAGATTAACTTTGTTTTAAACATTTCTTTTTTATATTCTAGCTCCTTGAAGTAATCCTCCACCGAAGTAACTTTAATTTTTTCACGATTAGGCATGCGTCGTATTTTTTTACCTGTTGTGAGTGTTCTATCCGCGTCTTTCCATTAGTAAAGTTCTCTTGGGAAATCTCAAGTCTTTCAAATCTAGTTATTCACAACCAACCCTCTGATGAAGAAACCTTGATTATTTAAATTACATCTTTTATATATAGACTAGGTTTTCAAGCTAGTGGAG
The DNA here is from genome assembly GCA_019973955.1 of Trichonephila inaurata madagascariensis. Classification (NCBI taxonomy): domain Eukaryota; kingdom Metazoa; phylum Arthropoda; class Arachnida; order Araneae; family Nephilidae; genus Trichonephila; species Trichonephila inaurata. The sequence goes on along the minus strand of BMAV01017126.1, from coordinate 153,543 downwards.
AGAAAGTGAGGATAGATTGCTACTGATCAGGTATTATTCAATTTTATAGTTATTTCAGATGCTTGATAAGTGAAAGAACTAAAGTGGTGATTGGTCACTAGAGTTAAATTAGTGCTCAGATAATTAAGAAAGTAGATTTGATCCTGAAATAAGTGGGTCGATATTTAAACTCTTCTCCTATTTTGCCTATTTCGTTATTTATCTACATATTGCTTAGGTTGGGAGCACCTCTTATTTAAAATTACTTGAATTTGTGTTGCTATTTGTGTGACCAATAAACAGATTGTTTTTGAATACGGCTAGTATTCTTTCCCTTTGTTCCACATCTCTAGGCTCGGACCAAAGGTACTCGCAGTGCTATATCCTGCATTTCTAAGGAATGTTTTTCGATAGTAAATTTACATCACTCCTGTAGAACTGTCTAATAACTGTCTTTAAGACTTATAGCATAAAATCCTTGAACTCATATCTACGTAACAATATGCAATCACCCTAATGTAAAGTCTGCTATTCTTCTAACTGTATTACAATGGCCTTGTAAAAATTCAATAAAATAATACATGCATGTATTTGTAATGTGTGTGTACGAATTTTATCACATTTTGCAAATCAGAAAAATCAAATATATTTTTTTTTAATTATAGCACCTTGATTAAATAAGTTTAACTTATTTCCCATTTCTGTTACAGAGCAATGCTTAAATCCAAAATTTAGTGACACGCGTGCAACTTTAATCTTAGCTGTCCCTCTTTCCCAGTGGAACGCAGTACCTCTTCTTCAATTACCCGAACCTTGATTGAAAGCATCTCTGATTTAAAATTAGGATCGCGAACAAGCGCTTTTATATCTATAAATAATAAAACAGGACAAGTAGGAAATTAAACCCATATAACGCTAAACATGGGGCTTTTCATAATTAAAATAAAATGGATCAAAAAATATTCGTAAGATTTTCATTTATTATTCAAAATAAAATCAAAATCTTTCAATGAGAAATTAAAAATTAACAATACGTTCTTTTCAAAATTCACTACCGTTATTTCGAACATTATTTCATATTTTTATCATTTTAATTATCATATACTTCAAATATTTTCCTCCAAAAAATAAGTCATTTATTTCATCTTTTCCACTTTATTTAAATTCCACAAGCCACTGATTTTTATTACTCGAAAGGCAATTTTTAGGTAAGCAATTGCCGCTTATAAATCATTCTGATCATAAATCTTTAATGAACAAATGCAGTAATTTAGCTTGGGGTAGGGAGGGGGAGAGAAAATGCAGCAGGGGTGAGCGAATCGAACGAATGCATTAAGAACTTCATGAATAAATAATTCGGTAGCTTTGTTAAGAGAACAATGTACATTCCGATCAATTCCTCATTTGTTAGAAAGAAAAGCTGAACAAGTGGGACTTTTTGCCGTAGAAAGAAAAGAGGGAATACGTGTGATTGATTGATTGAAATAATTTGCGAAAAATAATTCCCACTCGTGTTTATTCCAAAATATTGTGCTTTTTTTTTTAAATGTCTTTGTCAATCAAAACAAATGTTTTGGAAATGCTTAAGGAGCCTATGCTAAACTATAAGGTGGAAAAGAGGGAAATTGTAACTTATTTCAAATATTTAACGATTAGTCAAGGTATTTGACTACATTCAAAACCGTGATTTGGAAAAAGTGAATAACTTTTTTTCATATACAGGTTGTCCCAAAAATAACACTCAAACTCTGAGCAGCTAGATTTCTCATTGGAAGTTCATACAAAATCCCCAGAGAACTGCACCTATACGATCCATAGTTTACGAGGAAAATAAGATAAATAATGATGTATGATGGTTCATGATGAAGCTCTGGTTCATTTTCGTGCTTCTGTACCTGATTGGCAGGATATGGCCTATTACGCCCGCTGGATCGAACTTGAAGATCTAGTTATATGGCCACCGTGATCACCAGATCTCAGACCAGTATATTTTTTTCCATGGGGGAATCTCTAGGAAGTGGTGTATCGAGATATCGTGACCACGCAAACGGATGTTGTTGTTCGTTTGCATGCTACTTGTACTTCGATGGACACTGTAACGTATGCTAAAATTTCTTACATGGAGCTCTCAAGCCTGAGTCGATATGGACGACTGACACTTTGAATGTCTACATCTTTAAATAATTTTAATTACTGTTGTTGATATGTTCAATATGGCTGTGGCATCATACTTTTTTTTTTTTTTTTTGTATTTTTCTCGTTAACTATGGATCGTACTGGTACCCTTCTTTGGTCACTTTTTTATGAACTCTTAACGAGGTAACCGGCTGTGCAGAGTTTAAGCACTATTTCTGGTGCACCCTATATATTTCATTTCACCGTAATTAGAATTGAGATATACAGTTGTTTTTTAAGAATATTATTACAATAAAAAAATATTAATGCACATTTTTTGGCAAAAAGTGAAGTAAAAAATGACATTTTCAAAGCATTCCTCTTTTTATGTAAAATGCTTCTATAAATAACAGCTAACACTTCTGTATGTACAAAGTCTGAACTAGGATTTTTAAAATACATAACTTAGATGTGGATTTATTCATATTGTAATAAATGAGAGTAGGTAATTTTTTAAAAAAAACAGCTATTGTTGTTTTAGTTGATATTTTGAAAATAATTTAAATTTTTCACGAATCCCAGTTCAGGCTCTGTACAGAAGTCTTAGCTAAATATAACAAAATATTATTATTGTAAAAGCATGTTACCGTAAAAAGAGGATGTTTTGAAAATGTGTCATTTTTTTGCGAGCTTAATTAAAATGACTTGAAGAGGACTTGAATTAAAAGACCCTTGAAGAGTATGTCTCAGATTCATTTCTGACATAGGTATGAATATAGTTTTAAATAATAAAAATTACAACAAAACAAATTGAATTCAGCCTAAAATTATCTATTTCAAGAGATGTAAATTAAAAGATAATGAACATTTACTAAGACACCAAATTGTGAATTACTGTTAAGCAATTTGCCTTTTTTTTCTTTACAAAAGGCTTTATTTTGGACAACATTAAAATTAATAGCATTTTTAGAAGATAATAATAATTACGATCTAAAATTTAGATCTCATATAAAGCTTAATCATATATTGCTTAAAAATTTGTCTTCTATGTGTCTTAAAGAAAAATTGCTCTTTAACACTTTTTTTTTCGCAATTTTTTAGGAAATTTAAAGGTGTTAAAACATTTAAGCTACATTTATTAAAGTATTTTAATGCAACAATAGCCAGAGTAGTGCCTGTCTTGAATTAAATGTACGCATAAGCGCTTATTTGTACAAAAACTTTAGTTAAAAGAGAAAATTTTTATTTAACAATAAAGTAATCCAACTTTTAGTAAATTAATTTGTAAACCTTTAAATTAATTTCATTTTTTGCTATTTATTTGGGTAATTGCGTCAAAAAGAAAAAAAAACTAATTTTATATTTTATAGACGACTAATACGAGGCTTGTTTTTGTAAATGAAAAAGACAACGCTTGCAAAAAACGAAACAATAAGAATTAATCCCGACAGCATATTTTTTTCCAGATGTAAAATGTTAAAGTACCCAAAAAAGTTGTTTCATATTTATTTTTGAGCCCATACACAAGGTTTGTGGATTTTCAATTTTTACACAAATCTGCTATATAATTAATGAGAATTTTCTAATTCTACGTTGAAAAAACTTTCTAATCTCCAGATTTATACAAAAAGTGTACAGTTTAATACTATATTATTGAATTTTTATTAAATTTTCACTATGAAAAATTTAAAAAATAAAATTGACGTTAGCATTAGTAATAGAAAATACGGTTTTATGCAATTCCTCATTCTTTGGAAAACATGTAATAAAAATGTCATACTTTCAAGTTGATAATGACAGATTGATTCCCCCAGAAGTCATTATGTCATAGCAAAATGATAGATTTTATCTGTAAAACTTTCCAGTTAACTATTGTATAGTGATAGATGGCAACCGCAATTAATCTCAATTCAACAATGGATAAGAGTACACTATTACTAAATCACCCTTAAAGTCGATATTAAGTTATATATGATATTGTTAAAATATTTAAGCGATAGTCTAAAAACACTCCATGTATTGTTTAATTGCACGTAGAAATTAATGTGCCAAAAAAATTGAATATATTTTTTAAATTTTTTTTTTTATCCGTAGTATTTAGAACTGAACAATTTTGAGTGGTTTCCCGTCACCTAGACTTTAGTAATTTAAAAGACTTTAAATGAAGTGCAATGCACATGGAACTTAATTTACAATATTTTAGATTTTAAAGCCATTTTAATCTAATACACAAGGTTATAAATAGTTGCACCTTCAATAAAATAAATTATTCTTATAATATGTCTTTTCAATATGCTAAAAAAAGTTTTTACATCTAATAACTGAGATATTACAGACGAACTATATCCACATTTGATATAAATATTTCGCTTCAAATGACTATCGTAAAATCTGGCGTATAACGCACGCGCACTTTTAATGCAACAAATAAGATCGGAATTTACGGTTGAGCATTATACGCTGGGTATAAAAGTTAAAGATTTAAAAATAAAAAAAGATGAGTATAGAAAAAATTAGACCTATATGCATATCGAAATAATGTTGATTTAAAAGAAATAGTGTTCCCTATGAACGTGAAATGTTGTATTCTAGAAGTATATATAATTTTTCAATTCCTACTACTAGTTCACTGTTTCCCTATATATATTTATTTATTTATATATATATACATATATACCTTGTTCAAATTTTCAATCATTGATAAAATATTTTTTATTTATCCACTGAAGTTCAAATACAATTTTTAAACTTGTAGTGGATGGCACTTGATGTTAATACAGTTTTTTCCAATATATTAATTCATTAAATAAATTTTATTTTTTAATTTCAAATTTATTCTGCGTTATTTCTGACGAAGTTAGATTTATCTGCAACAGATGGTGAAAATAAGTTTTTCTAACGAAATAGAAGTTGACTTAATTTTTTCTTATATTCCTCTTTTTCTTAAGCTTGGGATAATACCTTCAATAAATGACTACAAAACATAAGAAAATTGCATACTTACATTTCTGGTTTCTTCATAAAAAAGAGGACAAGCATTATTTAGGTGAATATATCTAAAAATTAAAAATTGCAGCTTGAAAGTATAGATGCGCGTTATACGGCGGTGTGCATTATACGCAGGATTTATTTTTTAACTCTTAAATTTCACTAATATGTGCTACTTTAAATCTATCGAGGCTCAAAGCCCTCCCACTCACGTGATGTAGTAGTTTACAGAGAGGGTGCCAGTTAATTTGAACGAAATTTAAAATTTCTATGTCCGTCGCCAATAGCCCTCGTGTTGATTTGCAGTGAGACGTTAATATATAACTCTTACTCTCTCAATATTTGCTACTGATGACACCTGATGAACGCAGATAGAAGCTTAGGACATTCATTGTGGCAAGAAGCTAGTCTTACATCTCTCGTTAGCTGTAGCTTTGAGAACCATACAGGTGACAACAGGAGTTGGCTTGGTTCCACTGCAATTTTGAGGAAGAACACCCTAGTGAGTGTTAAGTGGTCTCCACTCTCTCTTCCACGGATCCCAATCACTTGAGAAGACATGCGGCTCGATGAATATTTAGGGTGTCGCCTTACCTCACAGATACTATACTTTTATAAGCATCCAAGCCTTCCCCAGGACTCGAACCCAGTCCATACGGCACGACATTAACCACTATACCAGATGGATCGCTTATGCTATTAATTCAGTAAAATATTATTTCAAAGTAAATAATTAGCTTCATGCGTTTTAATAAACTACACATCAAAGAAACTGATAGAAAATAATTGAAAGCATACATTTTAACTTTAAAGAGATTGAGCGGTTGATTTCAATTATGGTAACTCATGTTAAATATATACACATTATATGATCAAAAGTAACCAGTCACTTGTATGTTTTACTTTTCTGGCGGATGAGTCAAGAATTACTATAAAGCTATGCTGCCATCTTGTGACAATAACAGATATCATATTCTATTGGGTTTAATTTTCTGATAATATCCTCCATTTTTTTTAATGTTGCAGCAGAAAGGGCACGCCATTCTTGCAGATTGCATCAGAAATGGCACACCATTTTTGTTGATTGCAGCAACAACAGCACGCCATTTCTATAGAACACTTGTGAGTTTTTTAATCCATTTGTTTCATTGTGGCCTTATTCGCAGTCGACATCATAATTTATCTCATTGCTGCTAAATCTCATGCCAAAATACTATATATACTCTATGAGTTTCAAGTATAGGATTTGATCTAGCCTGTCAGTTCCTTAGCATTTATGTCGGCGTATCCACAGAACATAGGTTCTGTAAATACATGAAGGGATCCTCTCTCAACTGCTTCAATAATGTCGCGGAACAGTCCAAAATGTCAAGATAGGCTTCCATCTTGAGAGTTTCTTGCACAGGAAAAAAAGAATGACGGCCAAACCATGAAACACACTACCAAATTTCATTTGCAGGACAATACAATCAGTTTGAAAGCATTCACCAGGTAATCTTTGCACTCTGACTCTACCATTGCGTTTTCAGATAGAATACCTCTTGATCCATCACTCCAAAACATACAATACCATTGCTCAAAATTGTTGAATTTCAAACCGTTATAAGCAACACTTGGCATTGTTTGCAATGATGTTAGTTTTTAAGGAGCCTCTCGGCCATGAAAATTAAGATTTCAAAATTCGCAACGAATTGTCATTGTATTGATGTAGTATTTCTAAGGTTTCTTGTAATTACTGGATAAATTTTTTCGGGTGGATCCAAGCCTATGGTTTCATTACTATCTTCAGTGATCTGCAGTCCCTGTCTACTAGACGGCGTTGTCTGCTTCCTAATGATATCATATACAGTACAGCAAGACACTTCTATCATAAAAGAAATATCGCGAACACAGTCTACCTTACACTGATTACTTTGCCACTTTCAAAATCATTTAGCTCGAGCTTCCAAGGTGCTTTTATAGCTGTGAAATTATGATTGTGGATTCGTCTGAATTCTTTTGCACTCTACGGGAGCCAGCGTTCGACGTCTCTGGCCGAGTTCAAGAGATATTTGGAGATACCTTTGATGATATAATGTGTATTTACATGTACGATGACCCCATTAATCGAATAGTCATGGTCGCAAATACGTGACCGTTGCTTCAGTCAAGCGTAAGTCCTTCAAAATCCATTATGTGGCAGACTACTGCAAGCTAAATTTTTTAAAGCTCAAAAATTCACGCGTTTACGTGCTGTGAAAGAGTGAAGTGTTAGATAAAGTGGCATCCTCATCACTGTAACATGGTTAGAAAATAGAAACTAAGTCCCCAATAGCATTAATTATACTTTAAGGTTCGATACTGATGAACAATCGGACTTGAGCTGTACCAGAACTTGTTAAGACATACTTATGGATCTAAACCTTGGATCTGTGATGCACAAATAAAAAGCCTTTCCAATTAATTCACTATACTGCACGAAAAATTCACTTCTAGTTAAATGTAATGTATATTTAATATGATTTGATTTTTGACTTCATTAAATATTGTGTGACAGAACTCGTAATTTGATGTTGACTGCCAACGTCACCGTTTCAACCATAGTAAGAGTTGGGTTTTTACAGGCACCTTTACGCAAACACACAACTTGACAACTTCCACCTTAAATTAACGAACACACCTACCACGGCTAGAACTTAAATGTGGAATGGCGTTTATTATTCATGTCGACTACCTTGATGGAATTAGGATTCGAACACACAATTGATTTCTAGATTGGAGTATCAAGTTCTGAAAAAATTATTTAAGAAAGAGCGAGTTCGAGTTATTTTATTTAAACCAGAGCCACCTTTTGAGAAAGAGAGTGCTGCTTACAAATTAAAGAGCATTTGAAATCGTTATGTATTTTGTGCGTGTAGGGTAAATATGTCCAAAGAAATGTCAAGTATAGTTTCATTTATAAATTTTAAGAAGTTACTTTATTATAATGTTTTTCTGGAAGTTTTAAAGAATTTGTTAGTAGTTCGCAAGTGGAAAGCGGAAGTTCCAAACCATGTGGTTTCTTAAGCTAAGGCAAAACATATTAATAGTTAGTTTTCGTTTTTATATAAAACTAAATTTATCATGATACAAGCAACGTTTAGATAATATTTAATTAGGAATTGATTATGAAAGTGATCATTTTCATCAATTAATCCCCCAAACTTTTGTTCGTAGTTCTTTATTAATTTATTGTAATTATGAAATTCGAATTATTTGCTGAAAAAATAAACATACAGTTGAGCTGAAAAAATTCATTATTTGTTTATATGAACTGAATTTTTCTTTGCAATTGCTAAAAGAAAGACATTTTTAAGCAGCTTTGTAAGAAATCAAAAATTATAGCGTTCGAGAAATTTATGCATCAGTAAACCTAAGCTCCTAATTCATATAACAAAATACATTTTGAACCGAAATATCTTAAGAAATTGGTTAACTATACAAATAAATATTAGTTGTGTGTGCCACAAATAAAGACATTCTAAAACAAATACAATGTTGTTAACAGGATTACACAACCGCTTTAATGCAAGACGCATGATAAATGAATCTACGAATTTTCATTATTAATTACATAAAACTACGATATTTATCATCGAAATTTTAATCAGAAAGAAACTAATCTTCATTAATCATAGATTTTCTTTCTTGTTCTTATTTACATTTGAAGGTTTTTAAAGGTTAAAGAATTGAAGCAACAGAATAAACAAATTTTTGAGTGCCAAGTTCATTTAACAGAGTTTATCGAGTGAAAAGTTAACGGTGTACTGATGTAGAATAAACAATTCATCAGAAGTGAAGGATTCATGTACAGTTTACATTCAAATTATTTGGTTTACATATAATTCAGCCCTTTTTCCTTTTTTTCAAAATTCAAAACATAACACAGTATTATCTTTATTTCGATAACAAGATGAAGTTAATAAATCAAATAGCAATATCGGGCAAGAAGCTTTCCATTGAAAATGAGTATGGGAATTTTGAGATTGATTTACATTTATGACTGTTCCATTGTTTAAATTATTTTATGTATATGTATATATATTGCTATATGTAATTTTATGATATGTATTATATATTATTTTCTCCATTTCTCTCTCTGTCATATGCTTGCTTTACTTATTTTGTATTCTAAGCTTATTGCTAATTTATTTTCATGTACTTTTAAAGGTTCATTTATTTCAGCGAATCGCTTAAAAACACCATTAAGTCAAGAGGGGAAAAAACATGTCTTGTTTGTCCACAAAACTGTCAACAAGTGGAAACACTAAAGTGGACATTTCACTCGAATTGTTCACTGAAATTATTTTTACAGCGAAATTGGAGAGCCGCGATAATGGAAAGAATCAATTACGAACTGGAAACAGTTTTTTGTGAACCACCTGTGTGAGCTGGATATTGGCGAACATGAGTGAATAAATATTAAATTCGCACTATTCACTTCTGGCGACGAACCTCGCATTTTTTAACCATTCACAAATGATGATGAAGACACATTTCCTAACTTCCACACCATACCAACGGCAGGACGATTGAACATCAACAGATGTAACGTGCATCCCCTCCTTACACGTCGAGGTCCTCAGTGGAACTGGGCTCGAACTCATAACACACCGGTCACAAGTCCTTTACCTTGACCACTAGGCTATCGTTGCCACAAAATTTGCGTGCAGAAAGAAGACCAACAAACTGCAACATCCTAATTTAAACTGCTAACACAGTTAGTGTTCGTTAAAAAAACGCTGTGGATATATTGTTGTTAGCAGTTGCTCTGCTCTAAAAGTGGATAGAAATTTGCGAGAGTAATCACTCGTGATGATTTGGTTTGTTCGTGTTTTTTACAGAAGAAAAGGTAAGAAAAAATAATCTTTGCACCAACTATATCTTGTTTTCTCTCAATTCTATGCGTTGTTTGCATTTTTTTTAGTAACTTATAGTAAAAATATTCTACAGTATCAAGTGCAATGGGTTTTCAATTGATTATTTTTCAGATACCGTCATTATATGAGAAATACATTCATTGAGTTATAAGATATTTGATACCTTATATACCAATATATAACTGCCGTATGCATCTGCTTCAATCAAACAGAGAGTTGTATATATTTCTTTTGAGAAAATGCAATTATTATTTTTTTTTTTTTTGATTTAGCTCCAGTTATAAATTCTCTTACATTAACTTATCATCAACGTTCCATCGGGTAACTGCAGCAGTTTATGTCATATTTAGCTCTTTTTTCCATTATTTTGTTACAAACCAATAAGATAAGTGGGTGTATTAATGTACATACATTATTGGTTTTTAACACATGTGGAACGTGCATTGTAAGTACGATAAATCCGTATGTATATGACCTATAAATCGTTGAAACTGGCTATTTAATTTACTTTCCGGATCTTTTAAAATTTTGGTGACTAGTTAAGAAGGCGTCTGCTGAACTATTTCTATCCCCACAAGTTCCTCAAGTTTTTTATATAGTATAAGCATTATTATCAGTGTTTATTAACCCAGTGTAACCCATCTTTTAGCATTTGAAAGGACATTTTCTCATATTAATTTTGTGACGAAGCATATTTCTTCCCCCCTATTTTCCAACAGATCCCTTGCTCCTTGCCGACAGAAGTTGCGAAAATTCCAGGCATTTCCCTAATTGCTGGGAAGGAATTTCGTAACTGGGTGGTCGAGTTTTGGCACCTTTTTTCCCAGCTGACCGGACTGTCAAAAAGAGGCGCCTTATCATTTTGTATTCATTTTCCACCACTCGGTGACGACGTCGCGTCTGAGAACATACAAATGTGCACCCAGCCTCGGCGCCTCTTTGGGACTAGCAGAAACGAGACCGGATTTGGCGCGGCAGAGGGGTAAGACATCAAGGGAGCCGAGACGGGAAGGCGGCAGCAGAACCAGGGGGACTGAGGCCGACAAAGAGATGAGCGGTGGATGACTAAGAGAAAGAGATGATATAAAAAGGGCGAGAGATTCCGGACAAGAAAAAAGACTGGATTTTTGAAGGGAGTGGTTCGGCCGTCCCTTGAGCGATAGGAAGAGCGATAACGAGCCCGCGAAGTACAGCGGTCTCCTGGCTTGAAAGATCGAGGAACGGAAGAGAGTGCAAAAGAGACTCGAAATTGTTACGGACCCTTTTGATATCGAACTGTAATAGAATATATCATTTTATTTTTTTTGATAATTTTCATATTGGAATAAATAGTTAACCAAGAGCTGAGTGAAATCATAAGAATTTTAATCAATTTCAGTTCCAACAATTGCATACGATTATTTTTTTGTGTGTAGTAAGCATACTTTTTGATATAATATGGACGATAATAATTTGTTTTTCATTTTTTCTTTGTTAAATTTACGCTGTTATAAATGTCCCCAACAAATGAAAGCAAAAATCTCAGAATCATTGGGATAATTTGCTATGATGTATTACAGAAAGCTTATTGATCCAGGAACATCACACAATCGGATACACAAAACTCTGAGAACTTTTTATTAGTATAAATTTGAATTTAATGTGAGCGACACATTTTTTAATGTTGATATTTTTGCTATCGTAAAAATATTTTTGCTGCTATATATCATTAAAAGTAACCACTAAAGAGTGTATGCTATTCAATATGATTGTATTATATATATATATATATATTATTTTATATATTTTTGAAACAAATGACTGTACAGAATGCAACATATGAGAATTATATTTTTTGAAATATTATTTTCATGCAATAATATAAATATAAAAGTTCAAAGAACTTAATTTTAAATTAAAACCTTTTTGGAATTGTAACTAATTTTATTTTCAAAAATGTTACATTATTTATTCCCGATTAAAATTACAACAGTTGACGGTATATTTGATTTCACACATTTACGTAGCTTTAAGAATTTTTGGAAAAAATCAAAAATTAAAACAAAAAAAATGGAGAATGAATAAGTTGTAACAAATATTTTACTATAGGAAATAATTACTTTTTCTTGATATTTTAGATATCATATGATTTATAATAAATTAGCTTGAAGTATTAGATTAAAAATAATTGTTTTTTTTCTTTTTTAATTACAGCAAACAAAAACTGTTTTGAAAACCCAAGCATCAGGACCAGCACCACTTTTACAAATTTTGGGTAGAACATAACAATAACAACAACAACAAAAAATCAGTTATACATTTTTTATTACTTTGAACATGCAACAATACAAGATGAAATGAATTACATGCTTCATGCATATAGTATAATGAAAGAGTATATTGAAGAATATTTGTACTTCAAGATAAAAAGAACAAATATAATATTTTTTTTGAGATATCAATAACATCTTTTTTCCATATTCATTTTTCTCATCATGAAAGAATTATTGGAAAGTTTCAAGGAGCAACATTGTGAGTGACGGGATAGAAAATTTATAGCTACACGTAGTGTTTTCTCAATATCCATTGTAGAGCCTCAAGATATAAACATCTGTAGATTATTTTATATGAAGCCACGCCCATAGAGAGAAAAAGATGGACCAATGAAAATCATTAATATCATCAATCATCAGAAATGTCTCTGTTGATGTCAATTAGGGTATTTACTTTGAATAACAATTTTTCTTCTATTTGTGTTATTTAAGAAAGATGCAAGATCCTCTAGTACCATTGGACAATAAAGCTGCATTGCTATTCCTTATATTAAATTATGTTTTCCAGAACAGTTCCCTGAATAATGTTGCCAGAATTTCTTTACAATAGTCTCTTTTATGCACATGACTATATTTATACAAACAATTGTATCTATTTTAAATTAAATGGAAACTCAAAAATATGGAGATGTGGATGCATTCGCGCGATTTTGAAGGAATTTTTTTTATTTTGTAATAAGATTTAACTATTCTGACAAAAATTTTCTTTTTAAAGTAAATTAATGTATATCATCATTTCATGGCATCTTAACTTTACGATAACATTTTATAAGGATAATTCTATGGGAAATAATGAAATGGTTTCTTCTTATTCTTAATAATGATAACTTCTAATTGTAAATAGTACTTATAAAAAAACCATGTTCTAAATTGCGCATTCGAATACTTTTTGCCATTTCACTTAATTTTTCATCATTATTATGGACTAAAGAACCTGATTTGTAGATCAATACCTTAATGGGTAGTGATCAAAGTTCACTTATGATGTGAAGAAAGTTGGTGGAATTAGATTCAGTAAAGAAGAGATGTAATCACACACACACACAGTCCAAATTACTATGGTCTAGTTCTTATAAAGAGACCTTTGGGAACTCGGTTTAATTTCGAGTTGTGCGACATAGCCATCCTATGATGACCATGTCGTGCCGGTTCCGCGTAAGCTAGAGGTGTGGGATTATCAAAATGATGAGACATAATAATTCTTAATACAACTTTTATTAAGAATAACTTATAATACTTAAATTCTAATTTGACAATTTTAATTAAAGTGAGAGTCAACGCCCAAATTAAACCACGTATTCAAGTCAGATCACGCCACTAGATCCTTTATCTCAATTATCATTAATAATCCTAGTCATCTAATTACTTATATCCAATATTACCTTTTTCAGTTCTCCTTCCTTTACCTAGAGAATGATATCTATAAACTTTATATACGATGATTCCAACTTCTTTATCTTAGGCTTCTATTCTTTCCTAAACTATCGGGCTGCTAACTCTTGATCTGCAAGATTTCACACTAAGCTTTGTCACGCTATCGATCAGAATAATTCCACACTACTATCTCTAAGCTTGCCACGCTATATCTTATCATCAAAGCTTCTATCCTTTTATAGCATATCTCATTTACATATTATGTTCGTTTATCTTCTTGGTATTGGGTTGGAAAAGTTTTGCCATTAATCGTGGCCGTCAAAGAACATAGGAGTTATGTTAGCAGAAAGACGCGATAGACGTCACAGTTGTATCTTTTAATAAAATGATTTGGGGTACAAAAACATCTTAAAAACTAAGGGTCCAATCGTAGGTGTCAGAAATAGACGGGTATTTAATTATTTGTTTTATATTTTGAAGCCAGCGATATTTATTGAAACTGTTTTGTGGGAAATTATTTATTTTTTGAGGCAAGCGATATCAGTTAAGAATTAATTATTATGCGTGTAATTAATGTTTTACATGATACTGAATATATTTGTAAAGAAAGAATACCATTTACTGTTTTTATTTGAAAAATTTGGGGTGGTTTGACAACAAGTAGGAAACAATTTGATAAAAGATAACATAATGATATGCAAATTAGCAGTATTCCGTACAAATAAAAACAAAGTATTCAAACATAGGTAACTTGCGCCCTTATATACGAACCACGACAAAAATAATAATATATAAATGGATCCTTAATTTTTTTCATAACATTTAATATCTAGTAGATCTTTAGGTTGGGCAGATGTGACTTCATTATTCAAATTCTTTACAAAAAAATTATTCAATATTTACAACGATACTGCTTTATTAATTGAGATATTGGTTAGATTTTCCAAATATTTAATCACATTGTTTTTAATTTCGGATGGCAGGAAATGGGTGCTTGGCATTTGTTTACTTTGGCGAGTATTCTTCCTTTGAATTTCTGTTCTCTCTCAGTATACTCTGACATCTATTCAAAAAATTACTTAACAGTTCTTTTCCTAGTTGAAATCCGTATTAATTTATTATTTCCCTTAATTTTTATAAGGTTCATTCAAATGAAACCCGGTCAGTGCGTCTAACTTTGCATTACACGCAAGGTGCACCACCTAACTGCGAGTATGGCACTACCTATCCGTATAGATACTGACGCGTGCGCATCATTTGACGTTTCATAGCGCGACTGTGTGTTTTCTCATCGAAGAGTAGGTGGTCACACAAGATATCGTCCACTACTGAACATGCAAGCAAATAAGCAGGAACAGCTAGGAGTGGTACGAATTTTAGCGGCAAAGGGAGTTGGAGGTTAGAAATGCATCAACGGCTGTATATAGTGAGTACGGACTGGGTCGCAAAGTGTTGTGAAAAGGCGCAAAAGATTCCTTGATGGGCGCGAGTTACTGAAAGATGATGCTTGACCTAGAAGAGCTCATCGTGTCATCACACCGGAAATGATTGCGGAAGTGAATGCTTTAGTCTTTAACAATCACAGAATCTGCATGGACGAGATCCATCGGTTATTGGGTATTAACGTGGGCACCACTCACCATAATGCATCAACACTTGAACTTTCGAAAAATTTGCGCACAGTGGATTCCCAACTAAATGACTACCAAACAGAGCAATACTGGAATGGTGCTGTCTTTGAGTCATTTGCAACGTTATCATGAGGAGGAATACGGCTTTCTGTCGTTAATTGTCACTGGTGACAAAACATGGGATCATCATTTGAAACCCGAAAGCAAGCGTCAGGGCAATCAGAAGAAACGTGCGACTTCATCACCTCCAAAGAAATCAAAGGCCATGCACACCAGTTTTGGTAAGGTCAAGATGCCCTTTTTTTACCACAAGGGCCCACTGCTTATCGAGTTCCTGGAACGGGGAACTACCATCAATATGCAGAGGTATCAAGCCACTTTACAGAACCTTAGACGAGCCATCAAGTTGAAACCCCCAGGCATGTTGTCTAATGGCGTTATTTTCCTGCATTATAAATATGCAACAGTTTTGGCTACAATTTTTGAGTATGTGTACTGTGTATAACTACATTTTTCTGTCAACAAAACCGTTACCGTTACTTTCCACTAGCGACCTGAATGCCCCTTATAAGAGGTACAATGCAATAAAAGACGCGCACACAGTCAAAATACAGTGAAATACGTTTCTTACGAAAAGGCTTAAGTCTAAATATTGGTTAACACGAAATAATATACAACGGTTCCAACAAACCACTGTGTATTTTCCTGCATTTTTTCTCTTAACACGAAACGCAAATTTCATAGCACTAAAAGATCTTCCTTCGGGGAATAAAGGGCCTCGGTAGCGGGGTGGTATAAGTATCGGATTGTGGCATGCCTTGTCACGAGTTCGAGCCCAGTACCACTAAAGACCCGCCGTTTAGGGCAGCGATGAACGTTAAATCTGTCGAGAGCTGAAACGTCCTCCCGTTGGTGTGGTGTGGTAGTTAGGAGAGGGGGTGCCAACTCAGGTGTCGTCCACGT
>BMAV01017126.1:106782-129506 GCA_019973955.1 Trichonephila inaurata madagascariensis | reverse complement strand
TTTTTTTCAATTCTTATTAAAATTTTGAACCAGATTTGAATTGGTTCAAATGAAGAAACCAAAATTTTTAGCCTCTGCAGCATATTCCAAAAATAATATATAAGTAAATTTTAAATGTACAGGCAGATGCAAAAATTAAAAATTATTTTGCATATAAAATCTTATACGCATTTTAGATATTGATAAATAATTATTATTTTAAATATATGTTTAACGGGAAATGATTAGTCATATATTAAGAAGTATTATTATATATTTAATTCCCAAACCTGAACAAAGAATTTAGTGGTATTCCCTATGGCATGTTCAAATGAAACAAATTTTCAATCACATGCAGATAAAAATGAGATAGATAAAAACTCCTTCACCTTTTCGTACATCTTTGCATCTCTTTCAGTCAATCCATTTTAATATGCAAAATAAAATTGAAATCTTCTAAATGTCTTTCATAATATTTCTTTCTTACTCTTTTTCTACTACAACAAATTCAAAACTCATTTAAATTCCTTTGTTTTACATTCTCGTATCAAATATATCTGATGATATGGAACCTTTTGTTCAAATCAATTCTTACAATTTTAATGGGGTTTTTTCGGCGAGAGAAGAGAACATATCATTCCTGTGTTTATTTATTATTAATACGTGAAATTTCAACCCAATTGACGTTTGCGCGATTACGTATGATATGTTCCATATTTGATTAAATTATTTTTTGAAACACACGAATTAAATATATCTCATTATAATAAATTACATTTTATTTTTTTTTCAATAGTATGGCTCTTATTTTTGTAGAGTATGTTAAAATAACACAGGGCTAGAAAGATGCCTTTTTAAAAAAAATGTTCACAAGCTTTAAATCTTATTTTATTAGCTTGTTTAGAATTTAAGTGTCTAAATTTGTCTAAAAAATATGATTGACTCAACTGCACTTTTATGAATTTTCAAAGTAACTGGAGAAACCTGTGCATGCAAGATATTATATAATACTGTATGCTAGAAAAAATAAAAATACCATAATAAATATAACGACCCATTTGCCATATTATTATTATTATTATTCATATTTTTAATTCTTTACCCAAGTAACTAAATTGTGGTACTAGAAGAAAAACTTACAAGAAAGCAAGAAAGAAAAAAGAATAGTGTATATGTTTGAGAAAAAGATCATGTATGGTTTAGTAAAAATCTCAAAAAGGTACTTAATTTGCTGCATCTTTAATAAACATCGGTAAGGCATCCTTTTATTTTCAGAATCAAATATTTGCAAAGTATTTTTGTGTGTGTGTGAGGTATGTAATCTCTTTGGCAATTATTAATATATAGTACGGCGATGTGTATTCGAGCCCTGATTTGGGCTCTGTCAATATAAGGATAAAAAAGTTTAAATTGTTGGCCAAAAACTTCTGTTACAAATACGTAACTATGCTCAAAATGCAATGCATGAAATGAAGAACATATAAAAAATTAAATTCCAATAAATAACACTTTCTTAAAGTAACACTTTTAATTTTCTATTATTTATGCAAGAATATTGTAAAAAGGGCAAGATAACAATTTTCATATAATGTTTTCCTCTGGTTGAATAATAGTATTTACAAAATTGTAGGAAGAGTTTACTTTAAAGTTTATAACAATTCATATGAATTAAGCTATAAAAAATAATTATTCGAAGAATATCCTAGAGAAACAAAACAAAAGAATCTACAAAACAGAAATCAATATTGCTTTATTTATGAAGTTTTTCACAAAATGAAAACAAAATGGCATCGAACTTAAAAAGGAATTATTACACACATCAGAAGGAAGATTGTAAGATTTGGATAGCGAAGGATGAAAAATATTCTAATAACTCATATAAATAACTCAAATATTCTGTACGAGAAAGTAAAGGCTTTCGGGGAATATTAGGTTGCTGCAGCATTGAAATGAATAAATGAACTGAAGTGAAACGTCAATAAGAATTCAGTGTGCCCAACAGTTCCTAATGTTAAAGATTAGGTGCACAATATTGATATCCTAGATACATTCGGTCAAAAATAAAGGTCAATAATTTAACTACAAACTGTTAAAAATAATAAATCGCAATTAATTTCTTTAAAAAATTCTTAAATGCTTTAAAAAAATTAAATATAAATATTACGTGTTTCTATTCACAATTTTTCATACTTAGTAACACTTTCTTATCTCAAGGGAAATAAATGACCTATGTCAGGAATGGCGAATCAGTGACACGCGTGCCATTGATAACACGCGATACAACATTTTTAGCACACCAATGATCAAAATAGTTTGCATTTTAATTCAAAATTTCAAAGTTCACTATGAAGTATTATGAACAAGCGTGAGTGATCTGTAGCGGTGCGGCGGGGAGAACACTCGTTTGTTATTGTTTTGCCTTAGTTACGTCGTGAACTACAATTGCTTTTGATGTAAAGTTTGCCTACGCATAGCATAGCCAATTTTATTGACTCAACTGTATTTTAAAGTTTATCTGTGTTATATTTACTATTTTTAATTATTACTTAACATGGCTACTTCAGCAGAAGAACAAAAAGGGCAAGATAGTAAGTGTAACAGAGAATTTAAAATTTGGTGAACCGAGAGAAACATGGTATTATTAGTAAAGGCGACAAAGTGGTACGTGTTTTAGGTTCTGGAGTAGTAGTATGCAGAACATCGTCTGTAAAATGATATTTTGAAACAAATCACAAACCCTCTTCTAAAAAAAAAGTGAATGACAGCAAAAATAATTAATTGTTTAGAAACTGTTTGACAAATGACTCCAATATTCATCATGCATTCTACTAAAAGTAACATCTATTGCTATCCTGATATAAGTTATTTGTTATCTAATCTGCAACAACAGAACTCATACTAATGTCACTTTAATTTGAATTGCACGTATAAAAACTAAACCATTTACCGCTATATAATGCAAAAGGTATTTTTTCATAGTAAATAAAGCGTTTTGTGTTGTTAGTATTTAGTTTTATTTTTTTCCCAATAATATCAAAAGTCAAAATCATATGACGGCACGTCTATACCTCATTAAACACTTCTTTAAAAAGAAGGGCACGATGATCCATAACGATTCACCATCCATGGCCTAGGTAGTCTAGTGGTCCTGGTTGCAAACTTATTGCCAGCTAGTACTATTTTTGTTGCTTCAATCTAGACATAAATTCGAGTCCTTATTCAATTAATAACCCGTTGTGTAAAAGGACTACTATCCATTGGAATTCAAAGTCATCAGTTTGGTTTGGCATGGAAATTTTCGAGAGTGTTGCAGGGACCATTCTCGACACACGGCTGTGTTGGAAGTTAAGAGATCACCATTCGATATTCCTCGCCTTGCTTCATAAGATTGCGTTAATAAACAATATATATAAACCACAAACTTAACTCACAAGAAACAAATATCTTAGAATGATAATTTAGAAAAAAAAAGCAAAAGACATGCAATCTCACTTTAATATAGAATCCCGTGTTGCCAATGCTTTTCATTCTATAGCTGGTAAAATTGACATTCTATAAAGAAATGTTTTGGATGGGACTCATTTTAGGAATTATGAACACATTTAAAAACAGTATTCATGTTTGAAAAAGGATTTCTAATTTCTTAAACTCTGCTTCATAAAATGTTTTTGTTCAAATAGTGTTCTAGCAATTTGATTGTTGTAAAAGCAATTCTTATGTCGATTTATTTTGCTGAATTTATTTGTTTAAAAATAAAGATGATAATAATGCAATAGCATACAAATATAATTTTATTTAGGTTACATTTCTAGCTATCTACCCATCCGGTATAGTGTTTAGTGACGCTGAATTCAGTACCTGGGTTTGCATCCCGGAGAAGGCATAGATGTTTGTAAATGTATAGTGTCTTTGCGGAATGCGGGTACTCTAAATAGCCATCGAGCCGCAAGTCCTCTCGTAAGGTTGGTGGAAGAGGAAGAGAGGTGGGAGGCCCCTGGCCACCCCCAGGGTGTCCTCTCTGAAAATTGGGGAGGAACCGAGCAAAATCGTACTGTCATCTGCATGGTTCTCAAAGCTAAGGCTAAAGACAGGCGTAAAAATCTAGCCTTTCGCCGCGATGAATGTCGTGAGCCTTGATCTCATGTTAATGTCGGTCAGGCGGCATAAGTAACATCAACACACATTTCTAGCTTAAAATTTTCCGCAAATTATAATATTTATTTTATCTTAAAAATTTCGATTTTTATGATTTTAATTCAAAATTTTCTGAATGATTTTATCTAATGATAAATATTGAGAGGAAAATGTCACTATTATTAAGAAAAATATCAAATTCCTTAAATCTAAATGTTAAGACCTTTAGTTCTCAATGTACAACTTGAATGTTATTG
Organism: Trichonephila inaurata madagascariensis; assembly: GCA_019973955.1. Taxonomy (NCBI): domain Eukaryota; kingdom Metazoa; phylum Arthropoda; class Arachnida; order Araneae; family Nephilidae; genus Trichonephila; species Trichonephila inaurata. The sequence continues at coordinate 125,136 of BMAV01017126.1, read as the reverse complement.
AAAACTTAAAAAATCCTTAAGGTATCCGACTACGTTCGGAACTGTAATTTTAAAAAAGCGCATAAATGGATAATTTTCATGGTATTTAGTGTCACTCAGATTAGAATACATGTATAAAATTGTTTTAATGATATTATGATAAAAAAATTATTTAAATACAATATTTCGGCAAAAAATTAACTTAGAATAACCTTTATTCAAAATGTTCTCCTTTCTTGAAAGATGCTTCTACTATAATAATATTTTGCCTGTATATAGCTCAGACCTCTGTATAGAGACTCAACTATGATTTTTGAAAAATTCACATTATTTTCAGAGTTATCACCAATTGAAATATTTATCGGCGTTTTTTTCTTAAAATTTCTCCCCTTTGTTGTCGTAAAAAATGGATAAACCCACTTCTAAGTTAAACATTTCAAAAATTCTAGTTGAGCCTCTGTACAGAAGTTTGAGCTATATACAGGCAAAATATTATTATAATAGAAGCATTTTTTCACAAAAGGATAACATTTTGAAAATGGGTCATTCAATGTTCATTTTTGGTCAAAATATTGTACTTAATTATTTTTTTATTGTAATACTATTCTTAAAACAATTTTTTATACATTTTATAATCTAAGTGACACTAAATATAAATATTATCCATTTATATGCTTTTGCAAAATCACGGTTCCGAACGTAGTCGGATACCTTAAATAAGTTGTTCATTTAGGTAATTGCGTAGCATGTGAAGGTTTCTTGAGATAAAATACTATTATCTTAAAGCAGACGTGTTCAGCATTGTGAATATTCTAAAGATGCGTAGGTTTCTCTTATACGACACAATTAGCTTAAGTTTGGTTTATTTACTTAAGAATTAGATGCTTAATTTATTAGTCTGGTCTTTCTTTGTGATTTTGTATTTTAGAGCCTATTCCAAAAGATACAGCTATTGCAAACTGTCTCATTTTTTAGGTAGTCCTTAACATTTCTACATTAAGATGAATTATCCTTTTTTCTCCTTTTTATTCACACACACACACAATTCTTTGAAAATCACATATGTGTGGAATTCTATATTCTATGAAAATCACATAATCATATATAATTTTGGGTATGGAGCAAATTCAATACGTATTTTTTAATCTATCATCAAACATTTTCGAAATGTATGTAAGTTGAACTTATATATGCTTTCTAAAATAAATGTTTTCGTATGTCCTTTTGCAACAAAATGCAAAATTAGATATTGCAGTTACAATAGCACATATCAAATTTCATTGCAATTTTTTTTTATAACATTTAAAGGAAAAAAAAGATAGAAAAGAAGCAAACAAGAAATAAGAGCGAAATTTATTTTAGTTATCTGACTTCAGAGATGAAGTGCTTACATTTAAAGTGAATAATTTAATAAGCAATTAATATTAAATAAACATCATTGGAAAAAATGATGTATGAAAGACAGAGCCTCAATTGTTTGGGTTAATACAGCAATTGAGTTTGGTTAGTACTGTTTGAACAATCTTTTAGAATCAATTGAATTTATGACATGCATGATGTAACGCGGGTGAAAAAAAATTCCCGTTTTCCGACTGCAAATATTCTTATATTTGTTGAAAGGCATCTTTAAGACGGTATTTTCTTCTCATAAGTTTCTATTAAACCATCTACATTCCAGCTGGAAAAAAGCGGATAGAATTGATTCTTTAAATTTGAAATCATTTTAAGGGTATGTAATAATTGATGAACCTCGCGATTGTGAGCCGCTGTCAATTGACAATAAATAAGAGCTGATAAGTATTTTTAAAAAATAATTTCCACGCTATGCCATGCGGGATATTCGAAAAATCTAGGTTAATTATATATGCAGCCTCATATATAGTTAGTTAAATATTATCCTACATAATAATCATTTATGGTATCAAAACTAGAAATTAAGAATGACTTTGCCTTTAACATTCCTTTTTATATTCGAGCTCCTTGAAGTAATTCCCCACAAAAGAAACTTTGATTTTTTTCTCGATTATATAAGCATAAGTCGTATTTGTTTACGACATGTTGTGTTGGTTCTGTCCGCGTCCTTCCATTAATAAAATCCTCTTGGGTCTTTCAAATCTAGTTATTCTCAACCAACCCTCTGAAGAAGAAACCTTTACTATTTAAATTAGGTCTGCTATATACAGTCTAGGTCAGGGATAGCGAACCAGTGGCACGCGACACAATATTTTTGGCATGCCAGTGATCCAAATGGTTTGTATTTTATTTCAAAATTTCCAAGTTCACTATGAAGTATTACGAACAAACGCGAGTGATCGGGGGAAGAGAGCACACTCGTTTGTTATTGTCTTGCCTTAGTTATGTCATAGACTACAATTGCTTATGATGTAAAGTTTGTCCACGCATATCATAGTCAATTTCATTGACACAACTGTATTTTTAAAGTTTATCTGTATTATATTTGCGATTTTTAACTGTTATTTAATATGGCTAGCTCAGCAAAACAACAAAACGTACAAGAAGAAACGTACGTGTAACAGAGAATTTCAAATTTGGTGGACAGAGAAACATGGCATTATTAGTAAAGGCGACAAAGTAGTATGTGTTTTATGTTGTGGAAAAGTGGTATGCAGAACATCGTCTGTAAAACGGTATTTTGAAATAAATCACTAGTCCTGTTGTCAAAAAAAGTGAACCACAGCAAAAGTAATTAATTGCTAAGAACTTTTTGCAGATGACTCAAATTCAGCATGAATTCGACAAAAAGTATAACATCTTACAATCCTAATATAATTTATATGTCAACCGATCAGCAAAAAAAGATATCACACTAATTTTACTGTCTTTAATTTGAATTACACGTATAATTAAAACATTTATAACTATACAGTGCAAAAGGTATTTTTTCGTAGTGAATGGAGTTTGTGTTGTTAGTATATTTAGTTTTATTATCTCTCATTAATAACAAGTCAAAATTATTTGACGGCACGTCTATACTTCAATAAACACTTCTTTAGATAAAAATGGTACGTTGATTCATAAAAGTTCGCCACCCCTGGTCTAGGTTTTCAAGCTGATATAGAGAGAGAAAGTGAAGAGATAGGAAAGATTGCTACTGATCAGGTATGATTCAATTTTATAGTATATTTCAAATATCGGACAGATGAATTGATTGATTGAATATTAACGTCGCACTGTTCAGCTACTCGAGGGCTTTTGGCGACGGACCACGTAATTTTGATCCATGGTCAAGTGACATGGACGACACCTGAGCTGGCACCTCCCTCTCCTAACTACCACACCACACCAACGGGAGGACCTTTCAGCTCTCGACAGATTTAACGTGCATCGCTGACCTACACGGTGGGTGTTTAGTGGTACTGGGCTTGAACTCGTGACATGGAAAACCACGATCCGATACCTATACCACTCGGCTACCGCGGCCACTCGGACAGATGAAAGAATTAAATTGACGATTGGTCACTACATTCTAATTATCTAGTGATCAGATAATTCGGAAATTAGAATCGATCAAGAATTAATTGGGTCCATATTTAATGTCTTCTCATTCTTCGCGTTTCTCGTTACTAATCCACATATTGCTTAGATTAGAAGCATCTCTTCTTTAAACTTACTTGGACTGTGTTACTAAATATGCGATCAATAAAGAGATTGTTTTTTGGATATATATTTGGATAGTCTTCCTTCTCTTCCCCCTACATTTCTTGGCGACAACGAAAGAAATTCTCATTTTTCACAATGTTAGTTATTTTTATGTAAATTTTGTAGATGAGAGATATTTCATTGTGATAATAAAATGTGGACAGAAAAGTAATTATACTTATCTGAAAGGAAAATTAATATTGTTGGTAAATAAAATATATCAGACTTATATGATGGCTTAAATATAGGTTATATGTTTGTTTGCGTGTTCCAAAATATCATCAATCATATTTCAACTCCTACTTTTCAAAATGTAAATAGGGTAATATTTTTTCGGCTATGCAAAAAAAAACGTAATAACTTAGTATATAATGCACATAAAAAAATTATTACGAAATATATTTCACAACGTGAAGAAGGCCTGTCACTTAAACTTAACGAATGAGGCTCAGTGCTGTATAAAATTAGCAAAATAACTGAGCTTTTAACTTAAATATCTAATAACACATTCCACTGTAAGGAAAAGATAGATTAAAAGGAATTAATCTTCAGATTACTTAGATACCGTTTGGGAAACATCATAAGAAATATTATATTTGACATAAAATTAGAGCACTCGGAAAATTAATTAAAAATGAATTAGTTTTTCAAAATCTACCAGGCAGCGGTAATACATAGTATGTACGCACTTTGACACGCGAATTGACGCCCTCTGCTATTTCTGACGTGCTGGAGCAGTTCTACTTCCTATAGGGATAAATTACCATACTTAACGTATGAGTTGGACCTCTGCGGAAATAAAAAAAAATTCTTTTATATCATCACAGTAATCTTTGACAGAATAACAAAAAATTGTAATGTTTGTTGTAATTAAGCATCAAAGTAAATCTATTTAAAGTAGTGTTCATAACGGAAAACAAGATATCACAGCTTTTTTACTACAAAGCAATTTTATGTTTCGTTTCTTAAACGTGCTTTTCAAATAGAATGTTCCAACCCTGATTATTATTAACTGACCTTGATAACTTATTTAGTTAATATCGCATTAGAATTATACAATAGCCCCTAGTGTACCTCTCTTGTATATATATACATATATAACGTTAATTACATTAATCAGTTAACTAATCAAGTTACATATGGTAGACACCACTGCAGGGCAAAATTGAACATAAGGTTCTCTCGGTTTCAGATACAATTACTCTTATACGGGCTTTATCCTATGTTTTAAATGAATGTAAAGACGTAATAGATCATATCCGTCGTGGTTTCGAAAATATATTGTTAATATATTTTTGCTAAAGTTCGTTATTTGAAATTCTGAACGATCTCTCTGCTGTTTCCGTAAAATGATTGTGACTTAAGGATAAGGTTAAAAATAATTAGAGTCATAATTTGTTTAGATAAATCAAATTATTTAATAGAACGTCCATTCTTAAGCTTATTTGAGTTTATTTAACATGGTGTTAAAAATTAAACTATAAACATTTATTAGAATAATAATAATTTTAAAATTATATGTAATGTAGCGCGTAGTTTGGGGATCGTGGACTTTTTGCAAAAGGAAAAAATTCCTCAAATGCGATGCAATTTATAGTCAAAAACAATCCTTAAAATACAGGAGACAACTGTAAAATCCACACAATAAGTTCCTGATTGTTTTCAAACCTTCTGCAACGCTCAGACACAACTATCAGTGAATAAAAATACAGATACGCATCGCTAAATATTATCCGCAAGCAAACTCTAGGTCGCAGGCAAGCGAACACTTTTATAGCTGAAATTGTACTGATTCAGTTTCAGCAAGTGACTGATATTTATAGTCAGAACAGCTGCTTTAATGCGCATACGTCCTGGGACATGACATTATAGACTTTTCCAGTAATTTGGAGAAACATCCACGTTGTCGCCAAAAATGATATCCACTTGGCGGTATCTGTCATTATAATGTAAGAGACAACGTTGGGTGCGAATATTACAGTTTTTAACATAAAATAAATGTAACAGAAGATAATAATTAACTTATTAAACATGATAAAATTAAGCGTTAATTACGCAAAATTCGTTATAATATACAAGTATATTCCGACTTTTTAGCCACATGCAGATTCCTGAGTTTCCTGTTGTTTAAATACTGTTTTTAATAATTTTGTAAAACATAACTGATATATATGAATTCATTTCGTTGTTTTTATCAATTTTCAAATCTGCGTTCATCAAAAATGAATTAAATTTTCAAAAATACAATTCAAAAATTTGTGAATATTTTCGCTTACATATTTTTTAAATATAATACACTGGTTACCATAAATTAAGGAAAAATCACAAAATAAGCTAATCTGAATGAAACTTTAATATATTGGTAAATAAGAGGAGTTGAATGATATTACATTATGCAAAGTAGTGGCGATGCAGTCAGAATACGTCATTTGTGAACTGCATAAAAATTGATGTCTCAGAGCAAGGCGGCAATGGTCATTGCGTTTCTGAAACTAGAAATCTGGTAAGGCTCCCAAAAAAATTTGACTGGAGAAATGCGATAGCAAACTATTGGGAAACTAGAGGTAGGACAAAGTCGGGTTGAAGGGTCTAGATAGAGGAAGTTCAGCCAAAGACTGCTACGTGCTACCAAGAGTGCCGATGACCGATATTTGACATTATGAGCACGAAAGAATAGAACCACAACGCTGGTTAAACTCGGATCTTCTCTTGCTACAAACTCCAGAAGGTTGGTATCAAGGTCAACCATACGTCGAAGGCTTCAAGAACGTGGAACCAGCCATTTATGTCCCACTCACGTCATGCCATAAGCGGAAACCAGTGGCCACTGTATACACTCGCATCATGGGGGTGGGGGGAATCCCCATGGTCCAAGGGGCCAAAAACCTGACTTTGCAGGGGGGCCCAAATGTTCTCCATTATGCCACTGATTTTGCATTGGGCACATCACGTATCCACTGGACGAGTAATCAATAAGAGCTTCTCTTTACGGGTGAGTCCAGGTTTAGCTTAGAAAGTAATAGTAGGTGTGTATTTTAATTTGTAGACAATCTGAAACTCGTTTTGATGCATGGCACATCCATGAAAGAGATGCATAGGGATCAGGCAGTGTCTGTGCTTGGAGTGGTATCTCTTTGGGTGGACGCACAGCATCCATGTCTTTACCCGCTGGAATTTTAATGTCCACACCTATAGAGATGAAATCCTGGAAGCTTCTGTGCACCCTTATACCGGGGAAATGGGTGATGCTTTCGTGCTACAGGATGATAATGCAAGGCCACACAGAGCTCGCATCGTGGATGCTTATCTTGAGCAGGAAACAATTAAGCACATGCGGTAACAGCTCAATAACCGAGTTTTCGCCCTATTGAGCCTGTTTGGGAGGATCTAGCTGCTCTCAATCCACCTCCTAGAAACATGACACCACTTTCAAATGTCTTGACACAGCAATAGCTTACACTTCCTACAGAATTAATTGACCGCATAATTGAGAGCATCATACATTGCTGCATGTGCTTGTGTCCAAAATTAAAAGTACTTTCCTATATCAAACTAGCATCTCCTATTTGTTCATTGTATACATATGATAATTTGTTTAGCACCATTGCCTGGTGATTTCCTTTTATGCATTCCTTGTGTTGTACAATGTGAATAAGTATCATTGAATTCAACGCATAACACTCATTTTATATTTCATAGTTATCATAATATTTTTCTAGTTTCTCCTTAATTTATGTATAACAGGTGTACTTTTAAAAAGTCATTTATTTTAATTTGAGTCAAAATTTAAGTATTTTATTTATATGTTAATGAATGTGTTATATATAGTTGTGTAAAAAAATAGGAATTTTAGAACAATGTTTACTGCACCATTCAACTTGATCCACGAAATATTAAGAAATCCTTTCTGACAAACTATCCCGGTATTCTATTGTATTTAACTTATCTAACCTAAACAAAATTAACATAACATATTAAATCTATGAAAAATACATGTTTAAAAATTGCATGTCCTTTAAAATCCAGAATTTTTTCATGAATACATATTTTGAAATTAAATTTATTGCTTAAATTATATTATTTTAACAAGTCTTACTAGAAATCCATAAATTTTTCCTAAAACATTGGATATTTCAACAATCGTTCTGTAATGTGGCATGTAAAGTTTACCAGTGTATATAGACATAGACAAATCAATGATAAAAAATGACGAGGAGCGGTACATTCCGATTAATATTTTATTTACATTCGCATATCTCTTGATTTTAAATCTCTGTAGTCTGACACTTAAAAAGTCCTACATATTGAAGATAAGACACCTGAATATCTCAATCACACTGTTTATTTGGTACTTGAGTGAATGACACACTTAAACAGGAAGACATAAATCTACGATGAACCAATTTTGAATAAAATCTCTTCTGTTTTCTAAGTATTATGTGTTTGTTATTTGTTTTTAACCACGAGATCTTTTTGCAATACAAAAAAGTAATAAGAAATTATCGATATTGATTAATATAATTGAACATTAGTAAGTTCAAGAATGTGAAAAAACTTTGATTTTTGTGGTTGTCAGGCAAACCTAAATTAAATTAAAGAGATACAAGCTTATTTTTTTTAAAAAAAGGAATATTTATCACTTTTTTAAGAAAAAATAAAACATTTTTAAGCAGAATAAGTTCAATTTTTATAAAGGCCTTTTCTAGATTTTAATAAATTTAAAAGAACGAATTAGCTCTCTCTCTACTTACGGTGGATATATTTCAAGTGGTGAAATTTTCTGAAGTCGCATTATTGGGTATCTTAGCTAAATAGGCAGATGCTCCTTAGAAAAAAACATTGTATTCACCACAATAGTATGTATTCTGTTATCAATGGATTAAAGAACATCAATTAAGATTTGATTTAAATTCAATTTTATACTATACAATTATTTTTTAATATGAAAGTGCATCTCAAAAATTTGAGAAAGCCATTGTACAATGCATTCAAGTTTTGTTTTACATTGCATTTCAGAATATATATTCTGAAAGAAATACCTTATGATGTTTATTCACCATGCATATAGATATACAAACCAAAAGCATATGACAGGAATATGCGCAAGCAGTGACATAATCATTTTCATTTAGAAGAGCAGTTTTATGTTTCTGAGTATTTGAATCAAACCTGGAAAGGTTTTATCAAAATAAAATCTGTTTTAGCTTAGATAATTTATTGTAATGATGAACAGGATCATCTGCCTTCTAAGCAAATTACAAAAACTTATACTGAAACATTTAAAACTATTAACTGATTGATTTTTGATAGTTAAAAAATATTGAAACTTCAAAAAGTTTGAAATGTTGTTGTTACGATAAATGAATTTAGAGTTTTTTATAATATCATGTGATATTGTTTTAATATCATTAACCATTAAGATAATTAAAACTGAATGAATTTAAAGTTATAATCCGTTGTAGGACATTTTTTTCTATCAAAAGCGTATAATAATACATAAATATGTTTAATATGTAACATAAGTTCATAATTAACGTTTCCTAATTTCAGTTTTTGTTGTAAATTAACATCATCACTATCATCCATGGAGCAACAACCCAGAATGAGCCAAGGTCTTCTGAAATGGATGTTTCCTACCACTTCAACTTGCAACTTAACTCCTCTAATTCTTAATTTCAAAGACCAAACAATCATTTTCTTCTACATTTATCTAGAAAAATAGAGGTATTTGTCTTCTACTAGCGTTACATAATCTAGCGAAAAAAAACTTATTTGTTAAATGTTGAAATTTAAAACTGTTCTTTGTTTGTGAGATTTTGTTCGTTGAAAAATGTCACAGTCTTTCATATGGATATATACCCAGTCCAATTAAAGCGGTTAACTTTAGCCCTTTCGCGGACCTTGGGAAGATTACTTCCCATCTACATGATTTTACAAAATACACCTGTGGGATGCACAAAACCCTTTATAATATATTGATCGTTCTATTATATCCACATGGGAAGAATAATTCCCTTTTCAAAATTTTCTGCTACTGCACATAATCCAGCAATTATGACATCTGTAAATCAGACAAAAAGAAAAGTTTTCACTAATGAAAAAGTACCTTGTCCAAAAGATGTCGGTGTATTACGATGTCATGGGAGGGGGTGATCGCTTCGATCAAAGAAAATAAAGACACCAAATAGGATCTGTAAAATGGTGGCATCGTCATTTTTTTTTCTTATTGGCCTTGCCATTTTAAATAGTTTCATATTGAAGCAAGAGAAACAGAAGTTTAGACTATCTAACATTCCATATAGCATTAGCTCGTCAGCTAATAGACGGATAAAAGGAAAGGACGTCCTGCTAGCTTCCAAGGAAATAAGTATGTAGTTCCGGATGATGTATGATTAGTCAGTGTGAGAAATTAAATGCCAAACATGGTCTCCAACTACAGAAGATGTAGGAAATGTAGCAGAAAGAGTGTTAAGACAAAAGCTCCTGCTACACGTGTGCAAAATGTGATGTCCCCTTGTGCATTGCACCATGCTTCTCATCTTTTCACATGGCAAATAATTACCATTAAATATAATTTTCTTTCTGATGATTAATGGTTCCTTGGGAATTATTCTTCCCACCTCTAAAGTTTAAATTCAAACATAAAACTTGGCAAAATAAAATACATTTCCTTAAATGCTATTGTTTAATTGTTAATAAAACATAAAAAACTGCGAGAAATTCAAAGAAAAATAAATGGCCTACTAAAAGGTTAATGCAATTTGAATTGACGTTGGGAATTTTTTTCAACAGGAGCTACGGGTTTCTTAATTTTGAATTAAGATTAATAATGTAATAATGAGTGAATATTAACGTCGCACTGTTCAGCTACAAGAGCGCTTTTGGCGACGTACCAAGTAATTTTGAACCATGCTCAAGTGAGGTGGACGAAACCTGAGCTGGCCCCCACCTGTCCTATCTACCACACCACACCAACGGAAGGATGCTTCAGCTCTCGACAAATTTAACGAGCATCGCTGCCCTACACTAAGAGTCTTCAGAGATACTGGGCTCGCGCGAACTCGTGAGAAGGCCAGACACGATCCGTTACCTTGACCACTCGGCTACCGCGGCCACAAAGGTTTTTCAATTTCTACATCATGTAACGAAAAAGAGCCCAGCTTATTTTAAAATCAATTACACCTTATTTTTCAAAAACATGGTTTTTGGAAGATTTTCTTTAAACTAGTGTCGACAGGAAAGATAGCAATTACTAAACATTGGGCCTTAAGGTATCCGACTACGTTCGGAACCGGGATTTTGAAAAAGGGTATAAATGGACAATATTTATGATATTTAGAGTCACTTAGATTAGAAAATGTATATAAAATTGTTTTAAGAATAGTATTACAATAAAAAATTATTTAAGTACAAAATATTTTGACAAAAAATGAACAAAGAATGACCCACTTTCAAAATATTCTCCTTTTGTGAAAAATGCTTCTATTATAATAATATTTTGCCTGTATATAGCTCAGAACTCTGTACAGAGGCTCAACTAGAATTTTTGAAATATATAACTTAGAAGTGGGTTGAAAAATAATGCGAATTTTTCAAAAAAAATAGACCAGAATCTCTGGAGAAATCTTTATATGCAAAATATTATTATTTTAGAAGCATTTTTTATAAAAGGAGAACATTTTGAAAAAAGGTTAATCTAAGTTAATTTTTTGTCAAAATATTGTAATTAAATAAATTTTTTTTTACAAAATGTCCTTAAAACTATTTTATACATGCATTCTAATCTAAGTGACACTAAATATCATGAAAATTATCCATTTATGCGCTTTTCTAAAATCACGGTTCCGAACGTAGTCAGATACCTTAACAATTGGTTTAATACAGACATGTAAATGTGAAATTTTTAAAATGCAAACAGCATATAAACACACACTAAAAAAGTCTTCCAATAAGGCCAGATTCCATATTTCTGGTATGCCATTTTCAAAATTATTAATTTTAAATTTCATTTTCTCTCATAAATAAATAACCTCTTTCATTTCTAAATCCGCGCGCGTATATAATGCCTACTCTTTCAATACAACAATAACCATATAAATCAAATTATACATTTCTGCTGTAAAAATTTTTGATGACAGTTTTTTCACTCCAAACAGAACAAAAAAGAAAATAGAAATGAAGGAGAAAATCAAGAAGTTTTCAAGATTTTTTTAAATGTTTGGTGACAAATTTTAATAATGATCACAAAAAAAGGAAGTTAGAAAGGCTTTATACCATCATCAAATCAGTGAAAATTAGAAATGGTGAAACAGTTCATTTGGAGGATTTTAAAATGCAAGCTAATTACCGAGTGAAAAGTTCAAATGTAATAATATTTCACACATAAAAAAATTGGAATTGCTGTCGTTGTTTCTCCCGTCTTCTTCACACAAAAGCATAGCTATTCTTTTAAAGAATACTTCGTAGTCATTTTTATAAGAAATGATGAAAAAAAAAGTATAATTATTGTTAGAGTATATTTGAAGTTCCGTTATGAAGTCTCATCCGAGAGTATTGTGAGAGGGAAAACGTGACTTGAAACGGAAAATTTTATGCATAATTTTCATCAGTTGCTCATAATTTTCGAGAGTTTTAGTACTTATATAAAGGATTTTACTGCTGGAGTTTTCTTTTTTCCCCGATCAGCCTATTAAGTTAAAAATTATTTTTAGAAACTTGAATTAAAGATTATAAAAGCAATCGTTTTCTTGCTGCTTTTTATTCAAGAAAAAAATATAAAAACGAATGTATCACGTATAGATGTATTATGTTTTCTTCCCCCCCCACCTCATTTTTAAAAGTTACTTTAGAATATTTGCTATGTTAATTGCCAGAAATTACTGCTTTTTTCATTATAAATTTGACTTTCCTACACTTAAAATCTGCTGCATTATTATTCAATTCAATATTTGTTGAATGGGTCGGCTGGGTGGCGTGGTTGTTGGCTTTCTACACCCAAGGTTGCGGGTTCAACCCCGGGCCAAGTCGATGGATTTTCATGATGCAGAAAATCGACAGTGGCTATGCCGTTTCATTATATAACATGCAAGACATCTCTAGAGTGTCTGTTTGCCTTGGATGTTCTCGGCAAAATTAAGCCCTAGTGCATGTTCTCATCGTCGGAGCTCAGGTGTCTCCCTCTAGGGAGGAAACTGGGCGTCAAAATTACCTGCGGCGATTGGCATCCGCCTCTATAGTGCCGCACTAAAAAGAGATACCAGCTTCTGGGAATGTACAAGGTCTGCAATGATAAAACACCAATCTACAGCCCATTAGAAATAAAAAAAAATTATGAATAATCAGTTTTTTTCTCATAAAATAGGATTCAGCAATTGGCAGAAAAAATGCATGTGACATTATTTAAATTTTTTAAATTTCCCTAATCCCTGTCACAGAAATGAAAATATATTTCAAAACTTATTAACAGTTTTTATTTCGAATTTGTAGTTTTTTTTTTTTAACTATCTTTTTTTTAAAAAAACCTTTTCATCAACATATAAGATCAAAATCAGAAATATTATTTCATATCATACATATTTTTTTTCTAAAATATATTTCCCTTTTCGCTCATATACAAATAACGAATTTTATATACCGTGTTTTACATGTTATTAAATGGGGTACTCAGATATAGAGTGTTCGAAAAATATTGTATCTTTTTTTTTAAAATTTTCTTTAGTTTCCCTGAGGTACTAGAATAATTACCAGAAGTTATGTAATATATCAAAGGTTTTTTTTTTGGTACCTTACAAAAAATTCAATATAGACCACCGCGATATGGCAGATATTTAAGCAATATTCCATTTCTGTCCATACCCGCACTAACATGTCTCTTGTAAAGGCAGAAAAAGAATGTGCCCTCTTTCTTCATATTTTTTCTAGGTACCCAGAGTGCAGAGAGTGACGAAAATTGGCTTAAAAGCAACTAGATATCCAAGAAAGGATTTCCAAACTCAAGCAACTGTTTTTCCAAACGCGGTTTCCCGGAGCTTTTGCTTTTGTAAAGGCAACCTGTCGACATTAGTTGTGTATGCCAACGTTTAATTGAGTTCTTGTCTGGTGGATCGACCCTGAATTGTCGTCGAAAGTTGCGTTAAACTGCGATAACAAACATTGTATTTGCGTATTCCACAGCACAAAATGTCTTCTGTGGTTTGGTGGGTGCCATGTTGAGAGTTTTGTGCGCACAGGAAAGATGGATATTTCAAAACTTGGAGTACCTAGCCGTACTCGAAAGGCGCCCTATTGAATCTTTGTAAGGTTCATCTCTCTTTGGTTCAAAAAAACCCCTTTGATATATTACCTAACTTCTGGTACAATAAAATATTCCAATAGTATCTCAGAGAAACTAGAAACAAATTTTAAAAAAGGTACGATCTTTTCCGGACACCCTATATGTAACGGGGCAGAAGTGCATGAAAATAAGTGATATGTATATTTCAGAAACAATAATAAGCGCAACTCGTTTTATATACATAGAACGCAGTTGTGCTTATTAGTTTTCTTAAAAATTACTTAAATTTTAATAGCTACAAAAAAAATTATTTTACAGTCAGTTATATTTTGTCTTATATGATGTACTTTTTTTTTAAATTCTATAAAACATCTACATAATTCCCCGTGTACTACAAAGTACAAAACACGGGGCTAAAAAAATAAGATGGAGTGAGTGAGTGAATATTAACGTTGCACTATTCGGCTACGCGAGGGCTTTTGGCGACAGAGCACGTAATTTTGAACCATGGTCAAGTGACTTGGACGACACCTGAGTTAGCAGCCCCCTCTCCTAACTACCGCACCACACCAACGGGAGGACGTTTGAGCTCTCTACAGGTTTAACGTGCATCGCTTACCTACACGGCGGGTCTTTAGTAGTACTGGGCTCGAACTCGTGACAAGGCCAGCCACGACCAGATACCTTGACCACTCGGCTACCGCAGCCACGAAATAAGATGGAAGTACATTACAAAAGAAATAAAAAAAGAGGATAATTTAAAAATTATGAAAACTATTTACAATGAATTTACAATACACATTCACAAAAATAGTCAAAAGCTCTTCTTTTGGAAACGAGTTATTGAAAATCTGGAAATCAATTAACAGTAAATGCCAATTTTAGGGTTTTTCTTTCACTGTTAAACTTAGAACACGGAAGAGGCACATACTCAACATTTTTTCTTCTCAAACACTCCAGTCCCAGGAAAAGACGGACTCAAATCTTCTCAAATAACTTTTGAAGATATAATGTTAGCATGAAGTTAAATTTTTATTTTGTAATTGACAGAAGAAATCTAGAAATCTTTCTTACGAATTAAGTTATTAGCAGCAGCTGAAAAAGAGATTTTGCTATTTGTGTTTCAATGTATTCTATGTACATTCAAGCAATAGGTTAATTTAGATAAATATCTCTTTTTGTTAGCTTAAATAAAAACTTTGGAGCAAATTCATATTTAACGGAAAACCGGAATAAAACAGTATCTTTGCCAATCTTTTCTGTGCAAAATAGCACTTGAAGAAAGAGTAAAGTTAATATATATTTCTAGACTTTAGAACGTGAATTTCATTATTTTTGAAACTAACAAAATCATACTATTCTTTCTAAAAGTTAGTTTTCACAAAAGTAATCTTGAAATTCTAAGAAATATAATTGAGTTTATTTATTGCATCAGTAAAATAATTTGTGAAGCAAAAATGATCTCAAAATTTGTTTTTCATATTATGGCTATTTTTTGCGTAAAAGACAATAATTTTTTTTATTATAATATAAAACAGAGGAAATAATAGTTACAACACTTGTATACAATGAATAATGTTATTATCAAAAGTATTTTTTTATCAAGATAACTAAACGCGCGCGCGTTTCGGTTAATAATCCTTACAAAATTAATTTATTATGTATTCAAGAACTCTAAAAGAATTGTTGGAAATAAAAATATTTTGTTAGGAAATATCTATTTTTCTTATTAAAAATATATTTCAATCATAAGTGTGATCGATACATATCTATAAATTCTATGTAATTCTAGTGTGACACAAATCGCCAAAATAATCGCTAAGTCACCAAAAATTATGCCAAAGTGGCTGCATTTGTAATTCTATGAATAATTGGTTTTAATCAATTATTTTTATTAATTAGAATTAAATTACCATATTGTCATCTAAAATAATTGTGTATATAAAAGTTCAGCTCAATTGAGCGCTTTAAAATGTATTTTATTGACGAATGAAAACTTGAACAAGATATAGGGAGATTGTAAGCTAATAGTAGAAAGTGAAAAAAAAATTATTCCTAAAACGATTCAAGTAGGCTTCAAAATAAATTTGCAACATTCCATGCTTAAACGCAATTAAAAGAATAACGCATGCATGTTTTTCAGCTGATTATAATAGTTTATTTTAAACCAACCAAGTATAAAAACGCATTTTTTTAGCTATACCTAAGAAAATATTTATTTTACGATGCAACAATTTCCAACAGCTAAAGTACGTATGCATTTTCATCCCTTGTTTCACATTTCGCCATTTTTTGGAATGTAGCTCGTGCAATGTCATTCTGTAATTAGCTACGTATTTTTAAAGGAAAATATTTCCGCATAATGATCTAAAAAACAATGACTCGTAATTTTCGGCATATTTTCTTTGATAATGCGGTTGTTTATTTATTTTAGGAGAGCATATTTGTTTTCTATGAAAGATAATTTCCTAAAATATGAAATTTTGTGAACTAAAGTATGTTTGGTAATTGCAACTATCTGTGCACGAATCTTGAAACAATAAGGACTTGTAATTTATAATATTACAGGGGGAAAAAATGTTTTTACTATAATAATCTATCCACTTAAATTTTATAATTAATAGTGATTAGAAAATAAAAGCATTTAAGTTCGTTAGCTACATTTGGAATAATAACTTTTAAAAAGCGTATAAATGAAGAATATTTTCATATATTTAGCGTCAATTGAATTATATAATATACGTATAAAATTGATAAAAATATTATTGCAAGGACAAAATATTTATAATTCAAGTTTTTGCAAAAAGGGGAATACTTTCAAAACATTTTTCTTTAATGAAAAATTCTTCTATAATAATATTATTTTGATATATATAGCTAGTTCTTCTACACATGGTCATATATAAAATTTTGAAAAAAGTTACATTATTTTTAGATTTATAATCAATCAAAATAACAACCGATGGTTTTTTTTTAAATTTCTCTACTCTAATTTAGTAAAATATAAATAAATCATCACCTAAATTATATTTTCTTAAAATTTTAGTTCAGTTTCCACATAGTAATCTTAGATGTATATAGGAAAAATATTATGGCAGAACTTTCATAAGAAATTCTTTCAAAAATACAGTCGACCCCAATTTAACGAATTCAACTTAAACGGAACCGAACATTTTGTTATATATATATATATATATATATATATATATATAATTCGGGGTCCAAACAAATACAAATTTTTTACACTTACCTTTGGAAATTCTATAATAAGCGATTACACTAAAACAATATATCTATACTTAGAAATTGTGCTCTTTTTATTTAACAGCTAAAAATGCTATTAGAGTCTTATTACACATTAGTTAATTGGAAATTTTAAAATACCAACTAATGTTTGTCAGTATCTATGATTACTGACTCGAAAAAGTTCTATTGTTCACTTTATGCAGACAAGAAAAAATTGCATCATTTGCATCCTGTTGCATGAGGTATATTTCATAGTATCCAAACAACGTAAAACATTAGAAAATATAACAGTTTTGATAAGAGAGTTTCATTATTAATATTTGCATCAGAATCTCAATTCATTGGTTCCGCTAAATGAACAATTTCCTGAACTTAGTTGCAGAGATATGCAATCCGTCATCGAATGCAACACAATCGAAAAAAAATATATAATCACTCGCGTTGTGGGGTGAGATTAGAAAGAAATGAAGTTTCCAGTCTTATTCAAAACTCACACGACAGTCTGCACTCATGAACCATCTGCACCGTTCCTATTTAAATTCGCTACTTACTAGAAAAATCCTTTCTCTATTCCGGAGAAAAAGGAAATTTTGAAAAAAAAAAGATCCAATTTTTTTTCTAATACAAGCTAATAAAATGAATTCTCAGCTGTTGAAATAGTTCAATAATTCGGGGTTTATTCTTCGTTAAATCGAAGTGTTTTCATCTTTTTAATTGGGGAAAGAGAATAATTCGTTAAATAAGGATTCACTAAATCGGAGTCCGACTGTATGTAATTCTTCCTTCATTTTTGCACCAAAAAATGTATTTAAATACATTTTATGGTAATAATGTACTTAAACCAATATTATATATATATATTCTAACCCAGCTGACACTGAATATCAAAAAAAGAAATTATCGATTTATACATTTTTCCAAAATTACGGTTTCGATCATAGTCAATCATCTTCAATTTCGAATTATCTCTACATATTTCTTTCTTTTATGTAAAATCCAATTTTATTCTAATTTATAAAGTGATAGCAATTGACGCTAGAAATCGTCGACCAATTTAAGCCCTACGTGTAAAAGCAAGACAGAGAAATACGATATTAAAAAAAATATCAGCATTTTTTAAAACTATATTCTTATTTGGCTTTACTTTATTTTATTTACTTTTTCTTTAAGGCAAAAAATTAAATATTTAAATATTT
>BMAV01017126.1:82970-106382 GCA_019973955.1 Trichonephila inaurata madagascariensis | reverse complement strand
ACTTTTAAATTAAGAGCATTTTGTTTAACTATGTGCATTATTATATCGTTGGCAAATATGTACTTTCTAAAAGAAAGTTCCTGCAAAAAGCAAAAGTTGGCAACAGTGAAGCACATGAACTAATTGGCTGGAAACGCGTGATCATATTTATGATATAAATATGACGTCGCATTAATTTATGAACTGATTGGCCGAAAACACGTGGCTCAGTTATCATGTGACTAATGACGTCACATGAATTTAGTCCATTGGATTTTTACAGAGTTATTATTAAATGAAAAAAAAATTAAATTACATGAAGAATATTTCTCATAATAATAATGTTGTTTTTGTAGAAAATTTCATTTGTTCCCATTTATTATAACTAAAGGAGTTATTTTCCAAATCGCAGAACTTACTTCCAAATCGCTCAAGATTTTTAAATGTTATTGAAACATAAAATCACAATTGGGAATACTTGAATTTTGTGAATTCAAAGACAAACTTCTAGAACATTGAGAATATCCTGGAAAATGAACGTAATTACAAAGTTTTTTTAACTGTTTCAAAATCAGTTTTTAAAGTTGGCAAATGTAATTTTTTATGGAAAAATAATCCCAAACATTAAGTAAAACTTTTAATGAAAAAAAAAATTACCTAAAATAAATTTAACACATTTCATTAGAATTTCCTTTAGATTTCCATAATAAATAGTTTATACACAAGACATTCATAAAACAAATAACGTCAATTGAAATAAAAGAATTCCAGATAATTTGTAGTTTAAAATCGTAAGAGGTACTGAAACTAAAATATATATTCAATTTCTGATTTTAATAAGGGCCTGTCATGTAAGGGCTGATTCACATTAAATTTCTCAGAGCTTCAAAATTTCACGATGGTGTAGTACGGAATTTGGGAAGTCAAGTACATTTTCTCAAGCGTCGTTTATGTCTTTTAATAGCGATTCAAACTACAATGCTTATAAAACCCTCAAATATTTTCGAAGATAAATGTTTATAAATATATCATTTAATGCCTAGTTAAATTAACAATGTCTAATTTAAAATAATATTACATTATATTACTTATTTAATTAGTCGTAAAAATAGTTTACTTTGGTTTCTGCTAAGTTATAATTCCTAAGAACACATTTTCAATAAAATTTTCTTATATTTTAGAAGTGAAAGATGTTGGTCTTACGAAACTTTCTATGCTGAAAATCTTAATATATATGGATGTACTAAATAATTCTCAAGTCATATCTGATGTAAATAATAAAGGGCAAGTTGCAGTAGATATTTTATACATCGTTGTTCAATAGAACGATGGTTATTTAAGAAGAATCAAATGAAGCTGGGTTTTGTTCCACATTCATAATACATTTTTTTATAATGGTTTTATATAGAGATTGAATTCCAAAAGGGCTGCGGTTTTCACTTTCTAAAGACACTATTCAGTTGAGTAGGGCAGTGCTTCTCAAACTTTCAATATCTGCGACCCAATTTTCAATCATAATTTTCATCGCGCCCTCTTCCATACAATAACAATGTATTGAATGCAGTAAAAATGTACTTGGACGCTAAAGCTACAATACAACTTTACTAATAAATCATTCAAATTATCAAGATAAGTATTAAATTTTGTATATGAAAAGCACATGGGTGGCACTAGTAACTATGAAACTTTTAAATATTATTATTGATAAATTAATTATATATATGAAAAACATTGTGCTGTACTGATACATTTATAAGTATATCATATCAATATAAAATTGTATCTAGTTTTTTATAATGTCAGAATGTATTTTGTTTTCCTTCCTTTCAGTAAATTAATACTTTAAATCCTTTATTTTCAACTTTTCAATCGTCTCAGCAGTTTATTTGGTAATATATTTTAAGTTACAGAATCAATCCAGGAACATTTGAAACATACTATGTAAATATAATTAAAGAAAAATTTATGAAAACTCATTTTTAATTTTATTTAATTCCTACTATTTTGACTAAAACTCTCTATATATTTATTCATTTATTTATCTTGGTGGAATTTTCAATCGTTAATAAAATACATTTTAAAGCGCTCAATTGAGCTCAAATTTTATGTATATGATTATTTTGGATGACAATACAGTAATTTATAAAAATTAAAAAAAATTAATTTATTAAAGGTAATTACTTAAAGAATTACAAGTACAGCCAAGTTGGCATCATTTTTGGCGACATATCGACCATTTTGGTGACTTGTGTCAAAACTTGGAAAGGTTTTTTTTCTCACGTTTTAAAGCATTCAATTGAACTGAAATTTTATATACACGATTGTGTTTTGGATGACACTACGATACTTTAATGATAATTAATTACAACTTAATGTTGTGATTCTGTCATATGCATATACATATTTATATTAATTGTAAATATTTGATGAAAAATAGCTATAAAATAAAAATTTTCTTTGTTGATCTTAGTAGGTATTGATTTAATTTTTTTTTATGTTACTGGTTTTTATTGACGTATCTATTTAAAGTGGCACGAGGGCTATCGGCGATACACAAAGTAATTTTGAACCTCCATCCATAAACAATTGAATTATTGATTGGCTGATTGAAGTTTTATCGCTGACCAAGTCATAATTAAATGTCTATAAAAATAATTG
Organism: Trichonephila inaurata madagascariensis; assembly: GCA_019973955.1. NCBI lineage: Eukaryota > Metazoa > Arthropoda > Arachnida > Araneae > Nephilidae > Trichonephila > Trichonephila inaurata. The sequence goes on along the minus strand of BMAV01017126.1, from coordinate 103,745 downwards.
GCCAAAAGTGCTTAAAATACTTGCAATTATCAAGCAATATATGTAAAACAAGTCAAGTAAACAATATTTGATGTGAGGTGATGGGAAAAGCAAACGCTAGGCGTACAAGGTTTGACTCAAAAAACGAGACTAAGTGTGTAACTTGAGTAAAGAGTGGAGTTGGCAACAACTGTTTTGGTAACATCATCACATGCACTCCTCCATCCATGTGGCCATTTCGCCCCATTGAATCAAGACAGGGGGGAATACTGCGTCAATGAGTGAACACGTGTAACTGCATTTTGCCGGAAAAATTTCGAGTCAGCATCAAGTTTCTTATGAAACTTAAGAATTGAGCTGAAATCTGTCTTGTGTGCATGTGTTTGAATGGTATAAGGGGTTTTCATAGGAGGAAGACAATGTAGAAGTTGATGAACGTGCTGGGCACCCAAGGTCAGCGATTGCAGACCAAAACAGTGCTAAAATCCGTAATATGAGTAGATTCCCAGTCATATTAGTAATCAGACTGTTAATCAACACAACTGCACTAAATTACTAAAAAGACTTCATGAATAAAGTAGGAAAAGAAAGTCCAGAATTGGTTAAGGATGGCTGTTGGACCAAGACAATGCATCCACTCACATGTCCCTATCTATCAAGCAGTTCCTGACCAGCAAAAATATTACTGCGATGAGGTTTCTGCCTTATTTGGCCCCATACAACATTTTTTTATTTCCTACAGTGAAAACTTGTTTAAAGGGAACACATTTTACCTCAGTGAAGAGGTTCAGGCAAAAACGGAGAATCTCCTGAAGGGCCTTCAAAAGGCCTCGTTCTAGAACCGTTACCACCAAAGGCCGCATCGAATGCAGACTTGCGTGAATGCTGAAAGGGTCTACTTTGAAGGTGAAAATCCCACGAAAAATTGATTCTGTAAGTACGCTGATTTATTCAACCAGTCTCGTTTTTATGTGCCACACCTCGTATATTTAAAAATCAATGCCACGTCTAAAAATATTAGTGTGGGAGATTAAGATCAATGAGCTTGAAAATTATGAGTTTATAAAAATTAAAATGAGAACAATAACAAATGATGTATTTGACAATAAAAATACAATTGCAATGGGGGCAAGTGGGAGGGGCTAACCTCTCATCAGAAGATGGTGATGAATAACACGTGTATGAACAATGCGTAATCTAGTGGGTAGATTGGGTAATTGTTCATAATGTTGTAATAATTTTATTTTGAATTAAACAATAGATATAGATATACTTAATTTAATATTTATTTTAATTTTTATTATTTCAAATGGAATTGTATTAAAACACAATTGATTCTAAAACTTTATAAAAAATATATACTGCACTAGAAAATAATCATATTTTATTGAATGCAGTCGTATTTGTGAAATTACTTAGAAATTTATCTAAGAAAGAGAATAATAGAATTGAACTAAAATAGAATATGTTTAGCTGTAGAAATATGATTAAGATAAATGCTTCCAGAATTTTTAATATATTCTTTCTATAATATATTTGAGTGTTTTCTCTCTTTTAATGCTTCATTTTAAATGAGAGCTGGACTAAAATAAACATACAAATGGTCGATGGTTAGAATTATTTTTCGCTTCCGGCTCAATAGGCTTTTATTTGATTATTACTTGTAGAAAAGTTTTATTTTATTAAGTAATCTATCCATCCAATTTATCTAATGTAAAATTCTATTTGATTTTAAATAAAAAAAAATATCTGTATTAAGTATTAAAAACATTTTTAGTGATATTAAAATTTTTAGCTTTAAAAGAGCGCACAAACTACTTTCGAGTTTTAAAACTTTGCATTTTCTTTTAGTTAACAAACACAGCTATATTTATTCGAAACTTACAACTGTAAATATCACCTGATATTACATTAAGTGTGATGAAAAAAACACCAGTAAAAAAAAGAAGCAATTGAATACAGAATTAATTACTTAATATTTTTTTGTAATTCTCTTAAGGAAGTCGGTTAAAATTATAGTACCACTTTTAATATCTCAGAGGAGAGAATTATAAATATTGTTTTTAATACATCTGTATCACACTTAATCAATTAATTTTTGCACAAATTGTTTCTCAGTGTTCTTTTTTTCCTCTCTCTTTATAAAACTGTATTTTAATCATAAAATAAGCCTAAATGTAGCATTTCATAAACTTGTTTTGATCTGTAAGAGAAATTCTGATTACTGCTCAGTTTTAGGACAGAACTCTTTGCTATTGAGGAGGCTTTGAAATTTTGCATAACCGAGAGTATCAATACAGATATTTGGACATTGAGTGATAGCCGAAACTCTATTCAATATATGTCTGAATGGTGGAGACACAGCGACAGAAAGACAAAGAATGTTCTCCAGCTATTAAATAGCTTGAGTGCCATTATTAAGATATTTATCAGTTGAATTTCTGCGGGAAAGAGTACAGATGGTTTGGCCCGTGAAGGCAGCCATGAAGATTATACACTTGATGGCTGCCTTACTTTTTCAGAATTGCTACCCGGGTCAAACAAGATGTCAGTTCCTCTCGGAAGCAGGCCCCCGTACATGAGTGGTATGAAGAAACCCGTCCTTGTGAACTGCTTTGCTTGAAACAAGCAGTTGGCAAGACGAAACTTCTCTTGCTAGGCTTTACAGTGGACACATTCGAGCACAACGGCTGGTAGCTGGTTTTAAAGTTTATATATCTGTCCAAATTGCAATTTGACCCAAACCACTCCTCCCCACATCATGGCTTGTATTGATTGCCATAAAAGCAAGGTTATCTCAAATTCTGCGACAGTTTTTCATTGTTCAAAAACACACGGCTGCAGGGACTTTATCTAAATATGTTTCCGTCGACCCAGTGGAAAAAGAAACAACATAAACCTGCTTTAAGAGGTTATAAGCTTAAAAAATTGTACCTCTGATATTGATACCTCAAATGTTGGACGATAAATATTGTCTACTGAACACACACAGAACATCTGTTGTGATGATATCATGTCAAATAGCTGTATTCAGTGAAGGAAGTCGGTGTATGGAAGCTCAAGAGTCAAATCTGGGAACATCTGCATGTACAGAACTGCAACAAACATAGACACAGAATTCATGAAATTGTGCAATCCAAAAAATGCTGTGTCTGATGCCTCATTCAAATTTGATGGTGGACGTTCTCAATTGTGGATGCATAAATTAACCAATCACATAATTGATTGATTGATTGATTGCTTAAGAGGGTCCAATTTCGAAGCAATATTATAGTTATTGGGGAGATGTATTTCATAGTCTTAAGCCAGGGTCAAGTGAGGTAGGCAATACCTGACATGACACCAATTCCCAAAATAAACAATGGTAGAGTTCAAAAATACTTTATCTCGTTCTCTGTCTATCATGATGACTTACCAGTGTGATCAAGGTCTCAAAAAACGGAAAAAAGAAAAAAAATGTAAATTTTAAGTAGACTTAGGAGTCCTCACGTGGCTTGAAAATAAAGTATAAGTTAAAGAGGTTTTTTTTCTTGCTCTATGCTCAAAATTGCCCAGTGGCAGATCATCGCGCTTCCACATAACCGTTCCGGGGTTCTATCTTCGGGCTGGGCAAGGTGCACTCAGCCTTTCATCCCTTCAGTGGGTTGATAAACAAGTACCAAGCTTGCTTGGGGACTAAACACTGGGAGTTCCCTTCAAATTGACCACCTGATTGGGACATCTGCTATTACACCTCAGCGCCCAAGGTCAAGAATACTGAGATGGGCACAGTAGTTTTTGGCCCATATAGGCTGTTACGCAACTGAGTTTAGTTTATGTTCAAAATTACGAGGATTAATTTTTGATTTGATTTACGTCACACTGTGAAACGGAACCGCTATTCGCGGTAGACTTTGCAATTTAGAGACACGGTCAGGTCGACACCTGAGTTAGCACTCCTTCTCCTAACTTCTACACTTCACATGCATCAGCTCATCTACAGATCTTATGTGACTCAAAACGTCAGCCACGAACTTGTGATCATGATCACTTGGCAGAATTGAGTGGTGAGGGAGTTTTTGTGTTGATTTGAGAAACGCACATCAGAGCTAAAATGGAAGCTCACACAGATTTAAGTTTAGTTTAATGCGCTTATTTTGTTTAATACATTTTCTAAAATTAATAAGTTCTATCTTATATCAAATGAGCTCACTTTTTTGTAATACTTAAACGTTAAACGAATATTTGATTGTATAACACAAAATGAATGATTTCGAATTTACTGAAAGCTTATGAGTTTTTAAAGCTGAATAATAGGGGTAATATGTGTTCTAACAGCACACAAACTTATATTAATGTTGAGATGTTTACGAAGAACATATTTCCCTGCCTGGAAATACGTCTCTCTCTCTCTCTCTCACACACACACACACTCTCTCTCTCTCTCTCTCTCAATCTCTCACCGTCTCTCTCTCACTCTCTCTCTCTCTCAATCTGACTCTCCCGTTCTGTTCTTCAATTTCAGATGAAGACAACCTTAATGATGCTAACGTGGATTTTACAAGCACAAAAGCCTTATATTAGTGGAAGATGATTGATACTCAATTTAAAAGTAAATGATTTGTACAATGTAATTATTTTTTGGCATAAGATAAAAATCAAGACAGTTCCATACTTTCATTTGAAAATAATTCTCACAAAATTAAATCATACTGCTAAACACGAGTATATTTAAAAGCGCATCACACGCTTAATCTTTAGTTAATTTATTGTTTTAAGTAAATATTATTTGTCAAAGCCTAATTGATTATTCTTATTATAAGAAAAGCATTTTCCTTTGGAAATGAACGTATTGAATTGAATAGTTCACCAGAGTACGTGCGAAAAAGATTTGAATTGTCTAAACCTTTTTATTTTTGAGTTCTGTTAGAAAATTGAATTCGTCAAAGAAAAACCAAATTTGCTTGAGGGTGCGAATGACAAGGAAAACTACTTTTCTGTAAATAGCGTCACACTTCCAGTTTTCCATTAAAAGATTTACCAAGAAGAACAAAGAACACATTCCGAATTCTAGAAACAAAGCTGTGGAAAGAAAAGCAAAATTCAAAGCATTTGTATTTGTGGAAAGATTACTTTGTTCCTGGCATTGAGAAAAAATATTTGAAATTTTTCACACAGAGTTTCTTTGTATTTAAAGTGTATTATTTATTGAGTCATTTTCTTTCTGAGTATTAGAAAGTAGGGTACTAGCTCACATATCGTTCTCGTCATTTGATAATACTTCAAAATTGTTAAGGCCGTCACTAGTAGCGTTCATGGGTACTTACACGCTATCGCGATAATGCCCAAGTTCAAGATACCTCACCAAGTTGGCAATCCTATATTTTGCATGTGTCGTATGCGCTGAATAGGCAATCATGTGCTCCATTTCATATAATGTCGCCAATAGGCTGTGATAATAAGTAAGGGTACTTACGTATTATAGCAATAATCACCAACTTTGTTACAAACTCGCCAAGTAGACAACTCCAATTTCCTGTGTGTCGTACGAGCTGAATTGGCAACCAGGGGCTTCGTTTCATATAATGCCACCAATAGGTTGCGATAATACGTAAGTACCCATTCATGTTGCTTCGAATAGCAACGTCATTGTATATTCAATCTACTAATCAATATTTCTGAGTGTTGGTTTTTATTTATTATAAAATTGTTATGCATGTTTAGGTTTCATGGTAACTACTAATTAGTAAATTGAGTAAGAAACAACTAGCTTTTGAATTAAAATGGAACCAATTACTATAAAGTTCCAGAATTGTGTTTTGAGAATGCGTTCTACCCTCATCCATCAAATTTCACAATTTAAATTTGCCCTTCTCTCTCGAAAATACATGAATGTATACAAATTAAATTCAATATTCTATCCCTGATTATACGTTTGTTTCCCTTTTTAAGGAAAGGATCTTTTGAAATATTGCCGAAAAATTTTCAAAAATATATTTGTATTTTATTTTAATATACCCTTTCTTAATTCAACAATGTTTTTTTTTTATACTTGTAGAATAAAAGAGTCTATAGTAGAGATTTCACAAGGTCAAAGAAATCGAAAGACAAGTTCAGAGAGGTGATAGCAGGCAGCATGGGGTTGAAAAATCACCATAGAACATGGGGTCGCAACCAGTGTGACGTTTGAGATAAATAACGGTAGCGTGATATTGATTAATTTAAATATTTAGTTTATTTACGCGTCACAGCTATTATTTACAGATTTTACATTGAAGTTATTACTTATTAAAAGATTATTAGAGTTCAAAACAATGGTTTGTGAGAGGAGAGTTCCCTTTCGCGCGTCCGCTCCCTACGAAGGTTCAAAGCATCTCTCTCTGCTTCGCGGATCAGGGGCCGGCGCCCTTAAGAATCCCGTTACATCCTGCTGGTCTGCGGGGAAAAAAGGTCCCTCGTGGTGTCAAAAGTCGACGGGCGATCCAAGATGGAACTACGCAATAATTCAAAGTTGCACAAGTGTCTTTGCACGTGTGGTGATCATTTTCACAAAGAAGTCGATTCACAGTTGTTCAGGAGGGAAACGTTACACCAGGTTTAGTCGGAGCAATTCGCAAAATCAGTTATAAATGGTATGATGTCGAGTGGAATGGAAAGGGGTAATAAGAGATAAGAAAAACGCTTATTAGACATAATGCATGGTTACAATAAGAACAATGCATTGCAGCCTTTCGTCAGAAATGCAACTGGGTTTTTCTAAACTCGTCTGGGGGGCTGTGGTAGCCCTGTGGTTAAGATATCAGATCATGGCAGGAATGTCATGAGTTCGAGCCCAGTATCACTAAAGACCCACCGTGTAGGAGTACGATGCACGTTCAATCTGTCGAGCTCAAACGTCCTCTCGTTGGTGTGGTGTGGTATTTAGGAGAGGGGACCAGCTCAGGTTTCGTCCTCGTTACTTGACCATGGTTTAAAATTACGAGGTACGTCACCAAAAGCCCTCGTGTAGCTGGATAGTGCGACGTTAATATTCACTCACTCACTCTGAACTCGTCTGACAATCCTTCGACCGTCATAGTCGGCTGGACTATGACCTATGCGGGCACAGCTTCGAACCATTCTCGTGACAATTATTTGTCGTTGCATTTCTAAAGCCTAGCTGAGATGCATTGTTCTTATTGCAAAAAATTCTTTACGTCTGATAAATGTATTTCTTACCTCTTATTGCCCGTTTTCGTTTGACTACACATCACAACCTTCATAACTATTTTAACGAATTACTCTAACTAAACGTGTTTTGCGATCCCATTTTCTATGGTAATTTGTCTTCCTATACTGCCCACTATCACCCCTCTGAAGATGTCGGTCACATTCGGCAACACCCTGTATAAAACCAAAACCATGATTAAGGGGGCGAGGATTAATACTGCTTGAATCATAGGGTTTATATCAACGAAGATGGTATAAAACTCGGAAATGGCTGGTTCGTTATACAGGATGTTGTAAAAGTCCAAAAACTCAAAAATATGAAACTAAAAACCCTAAATAAGTCCCATTTTTTTCCAAAATTAAAATTTATAAGGAATTGAGAAAATTTTAATTTTATACATCAATATCAATTACCAAAAATAAACATTTCAAAATGTTCTAGACTGCGGTATCCGAGTGGTCAGGACAGCAAGCTCTTGACCGATGTTGTGGAGCCGCGGGTTAATACATAACACCTAAAACTTGTTTTTGTATAAATCTTCTGCTGTATATAATTCCATTTAACTCTTCATCTTTTGAAAAGCTCCTTTTCTTACGCTTTCTTTTATTAATTGATTCTGGTTTAGCCTAAATTAAAATTTTAAATTGGTTTTATGTTTAAAGAAATGTTTACAAAACACTGAATCCATACCAAGTAAAGCTTTATGGTACTTCATTTCGGTAAAAAAAAGTTTAATACTTGACTAAAAATACGATAACATTCTCATGAAGAGGATAGCAACAGTTTCGTTATGGAGGGCGAATGTCTATGTATAACATATAATTTCCATAAATATCCATATTACACTGGTTAAAAATCCTTTAAAACTTCTCAAGACTTCTTGAAAGAGTATTTAATATCTAGAAGAATATTGCATGATTAAAAGGGCGGGGTTAATACTGCTTGAATCTTAGGGTTTATATCCAAGAATGTGGTATAAATCCCGGAAACGGCTTGTTCATTATACAGGATGTTGCCGAATTCGACCAAATTCAGAAGAATCATAGTAGAGAGCATGGGGACCACAAATCACGATAGAACATGGGGTCGCAAAAAATTTAGTGGGAGCAATTTGCAAAAACCGTATTAAGGGTGTAATGCCGAGTGGAATGAAAAAGGCAATAAGAAGTAAGGAATACATTTATTTTGCAACACAAATAATGCACCACAGCTCGAAGTTAGAAATGCAACGAATATTGGCTGTCACAGAATTGTTTGAAATGTTGCGTCCGAATAGGTCATAGCACAGTCGACACCGATGGACAAAGAATTGTGATTGTGTGACGCTTTCAAACAAATTCGGTGTGCTGACGTTGTCAGCTGAAGAGGCGAGGATCCGCAAAGTGAGATCCTCCCCTATACCCACCGGCATCTCATACACAAGCGATTTCTGGTAACCCCAGATGAAGAAATCCATGGAATTGATATCGAAGAGGCTTGGAGATCAACCAACAGGTTCACAGTGTCGCATCCACCTCCAGAGATATGTATCACGGAGGGGGTAACGCACCGCAATCGAGACACTTGCTGGTGCACCGTGTGTGAATTACGCGTTCGGGTGTGATGTGACGGGTACTCCCTGCAGGAACTTTGAGAGGACATGCTGTATGTTGTAGGAAAACAAGGTATTTGGCGCTATTGAAGCATTCAGGTACTATATGCATATTCTTGCATTCGTTTGGTCACACCCCTCGCCTGGTTTATCATCCTTCCGATGCACTACTGTTGTGATTTTCACCAAGTAAACATGGTTTGCGACCCCATGCCCTATATTGACTTGTTATCCCTATACTGCCTACTACTATCCTGCTGAAATTTTCTATAAAATTCGGCAACACCCTGTATTTGACTTATCATTAATATACGCATAGAATGCCAGAATATTAAGAAAACATATTTTCTTTGTAGCAGTCTGATACTTCACCCAGTTGAAAAGTTCACCTAAGACCATCAACGAAAACTTGTTTCCATATGAATTTAAATAAAAGAAATTTAATAATTATTCGAATCATTTATTACTTCAGATTCCATTTAAATTACAAGATGTAAGGAAATAGCAGCATATCACATAAATCCTGATATCTTAACAATTCGCAAGTATTCTTAACAAATTCTTAACTTAATTTTTAAATACCCATGATTCCAACCATGAATTATGAAACTTTAAATATAAAATAAAATATGCGCCATATGTGCTACTTTCGTTTAACAATCGCAAATTAGAATCTGAATTCATTTTCCTTTCTAAAGTAGAGATGACGTTACATTCCATGAAGCAGTAGAATGCTTAACAGATGAATGGAATTAAAAATAAAATCGAAACAAAATTTGGCCTCTCTAATCCATTTGAGAAACGCATGTGATGCAACACGAACATTAAACTCTCTCAGCTTTTGTCGATCCCAGTTATGTCTAGATGATTAAAAATATCACAGAATTGAATAGGCATTGATATATATATATTCGGATCTCAAGATTGTAATTTTGTTAAAAAGGTGACCTTTGTGTAGGTTATTTGGATCAAGGACAAGAGAAAGATCATCAAATATATGGTTGGATATGATCCAAAAAGATCCTGATATGCTGTAAATTGAAAGTTGGTGAACTTAGAGAAATTTGAAAACGATTATGTAAGACATTTGGGACAGTAGGATCTGGAATATCATAAAAGACGCATATTATTAATGTTATTGCAGATGGTATACGTAGAATAGATAGATATTAAAAGAGTAAAATTTAAAAGATACAGTTTAGAAGTAAAATAATGTTGTTTTTTTTTACTTAAATATTTTTACGGTATTTTTTAATCGCTGCTTGGTTTCAAAAAATACAGGCCTTCGAACGCCTCTACTCAAGTTTATTAATATATTGAACGTAGTATTGCAAAAGAAAATAAGGTTTTCTGAGATAAAATTTTTTTAATACGGGATTGATTCTGCTTAAATATTATTTTTAATGATTTGTTTAAATCCAGCACTATTCAGAGCAGAGTTCTGACTTTTTTCATCTGAAATCAATCTTTAGGATAATCATGAAAAGAAAATACTAAATAAGAGTTTGTGAAAAATAAAAAACTCTACGTAAATCATAAAATTATATATTTATTTACTAATTAATTATTTTTTCCCCTTTCTCCTAGGGAAAAAAATCTGTTCGACATAACAGCGTGTTTTGGTAATCGGATTATATCCTTTTTGATATTATTTTATAACACATGTCATCCTTTTACAATATAAAAATCCTAAACAGCTAAAAAGTAAACTCTACGCGATAGCATTTTTAATTACATTTACAGAAATTTATTTATAGATAAACCGATTTTTCTGTAAAAGAATCGAAATTGTTTTCAAAAATTATAAAAAGAACCATTTTTTTCGTAAAAGTCTAAGAATTACTGATTCAGTAAAATTATGACGCAAAATCAGATTCAAAGAGAAAAATGTCAACGCGACATGTTGAAATAAATATTCAAGCATATATATATATATATAAATTTGATGACTTGACTTATCTTTTCTATTGTTTTTACGGTTAATTTCTGTAATTCATTTCCTAAGTTCATATCTGGTTTAACATAATATCATATACAGTAGAAGCTTGAAAATTCAGCACTCGATAACACAGCAGTGTAGCCGCGCCTTTGCTGGTCGAAAAAACCCCAAGGAGTTCCTGGATGTGCAAAAGGTAATGCAAATTACGTCAAAAAGTGATTCCAAAACGATACCAAGCAAGATATGTCCAATGTGAAATTGATGATGCTGTCTGATAATAATACAGTGACAATTTTTTTTACAATGAAAAGGAGGACGAAAAATTTAAAAAAAGTTATAACTTAAATATATGAAACGTTTTATTGTGATCCAAACAAAAATACGCTAATTACACTTATACATTCTTTTTAATTATTATCCTAAACGAGTATTTTTCCACATAGAATGAATTTTATTTGTCAACATACCATTTTTTAATATATCAGAAAGTTCGGGCAAAACATTTCCTTCCTACTGAATTTTACAGTGAGCACTGTAGCTAAAATATTAACATTCAATTTTGATTTCTCACTAGTCACTGCACAAAAATCATCACCAAATGAAAAACACTCTTTTAACTGCTGCATTAGTTCCAGGGCAACACATCGTAAATTCAGCAAGAATAATTACATTTTCATATAGAATGTGTTCATTTTCGGAATGGTTTAAGCAATTTCATCACCTTTTACCAATTTCTCAGCATGTTGATTTTCCAATTGTTCTAATTTATTAGAATTTAAATATACATTCAGTCTTCCTTCTAATTCAAACAGACCATTGTCATTGATTTTAATATCAGGCATTTCTTTCGATAAAAAATCAACGTAATTTTCTATATCTGCCCAATTTACATTTGACAAAGTCAAAAAAATACCCTTGAAAACTGTTATTTCCTGTGATATTTGTTTCAGACCATTCTTCGACATTTTGGAAACTTGTTTGGTTCATCTCTGAAAATGGTGGTTAACAGATCAATTTTAAAATATTGAAAAGGAGGACACTTTTCGAGGAAGGACAGAACCTATAAAAGGAGGACTGTTCTCCCTAAAGGAGGATGGTTGGTCACCTTAGTAATAAGGAAATACCGGAAAATGATAACGTTAACGTTGAGGACACCGTTTATACTACTAAAATATCACACAGTGAAGGACTAAAGGTTGTCGAAACCGCCCTTCAGTATTTTGAACGACAGGGTGTGTTGGTAATGTACTTACTCTTCCTTCATCATCTTCGAAATAAAGCAGCAAAAACGCCGAGTGCAGTACGGAAGGCAACATGATATAACGGCTTTCTTCAACAAAAAAAAAGTAGGCAGCTTTTGAAAATTCGGCTACTTAATTTTCATTAAAGACATCTTTGCGCTTTCATAAATTAATTTGCTGAGGTGTATCTGATCAGGTAAAAATTACTGTATATTATTTATTCATTAATTTTAATTTCCTTGTATTAGATGCTCTATAAGGGCATTTGAGTGGTTTATTTTTTTGTTCTGTTATCAAGCAAACAATACATACAAGTGCAGCATAAAATGTTGTGGAGAAATACTCGCGTTTATTCCTTTTTTAATCTCATTCTCGACAATCCGGCATTTTCCTAAACTTGGCCACCTTTTGGTCCTCATCAGACCGAGTTTTCGGGACTACTGTATTATGATTTAATAAGAGGTAATATCTTCTAAAACTAGGAGTATGTTGGCACAGTTTGCGATGTTTATCGAAATTAATCTTATGCGTTCAATATTTGAAACGTTTTGGCCGTATGCATCGTATAAATAAAGAAAAAAAAATTGTAAGCTCTAAAGAGAACGAAAATAATTGTTCTCTCTAAAACTGTTTATTACTCTAAGAGATTCTTAAAATATTTCTTTTGAATAAATTAACAGAAACTTCAAATGAAAAACTTGGATTCGCATAGTAAAATGTGAAACAATCAGATTTAAAATGCCATTATTTTTTTAAAAGCAATGTTTTGAAAAATACTTCCAATTCCTCTGATTTGGAGGTATAATTTTTTATTAATATTCTTGAAAAATAGCCTTCCCTGAACGACACAAATTTCGTTTTCTATATGTTTGAGTGTTATTCCGACCAGAGTACTTTCATATTTTTACTGATTTTAATAGCCTTAAGAAATAAAGCTAACAAGGTTTTTTTTTTTATTTATTTATTTCTAAGGAACTTTTAAAAGTACCCAATGTAAACAGTTGAGGTACGTTTAAAAATGATTAAAAATTTAAAGATGAACAAACTTTTTATTGTAATTCAATCTTTGGCTTGCAATCAGCATTGGAAACAATTTGTTCTTGAGATAAATTTCATATTATATTTAAAATTATTAAAGAAGTAAGCATATTTTGTTGTGTTTTGAACTGCATTTTATCCATAAGCTTTTATACGCTTTTTATAAGCTTTTATACGCTTTAACTACAAAACGTATAAAAGCTTCATCAGAAATCATGTGAAGAATAATTACACTTTTTATTCATCACAAGTACTAATATATTTATATCACACTATATGTAATAATAAATATATTTTGATTCGAAACTAAATTTACATAAATATAAATGTTCTATGAATTTTTCAAAAATATAATTATTATTGCACTCCCAAAGAATATTTAAAGAATTAACTGTATTATTCAATTCAATTTTTTTTTTTTGAATCTTGCATTACTCAAAAATATTTGTGATGCACTTTAAAGAAAATGGCAGAATATTAATTATATTGGGATTAATTATTCAGTTATTAAAAATGTTTGTTATAATTTACATCAAATATTGTAAAGCAATATACCTTTAGAAATTATTATTTTTTTTGCTGTACTTCAGTTACCAGTATTGCAATACTTTAGTCATATGCTTCCAAATAAATTTAACTACAGTTAAAAACTCATGCAATAGTAAATATTTACGAAGTTTTGAAATTTCAAAATAAGGCAACTTTAGTAAAGTGAAAGTTACAACAAAATAAGTTAGTTCGAATTGTTAAGAATTAGTTTAAGAATTTCTTTTTTTTATGCATAAGTTTTTGAAAACTATTTTATTTTTATTTTTCAATTATAAAGATTTAGCATCTTGGGCAACTGCTTGAAATTATTCTGTGCATGATGATGTTTAATGTATGCATATTAAATTTTCTTCGAAAATATTAAAGGTTAATTAAAACTTAAATGTACAAGCACACATTTCTGAGCTTTGTGTGTTTTTTCGGTTGTTTTTATTTCCCGTTTCATTCATCCAATTGTAAACCAAAACTTTCTCAGTTTTTCTGTTGGCTTACAAAAAATTATGTGCATTAAAATATATTTTTCAAATAAAAAATCGACATAATTTACTCCACAACGATTTATTTTGATCATTCTATGTTTTACAAAAAATTTGCACAAACTTCTGCATTTTAAATCAAATAAATGCATAATATATTTGCTATTCTCCATCCAATAAAAAATAATTCGTTTAGCGAAAAATTTTCTTTCAGAAATCGTTTGGGCTTATAATTACTTCAACTTTTGTTCTAAAAACACGGAAACAATTAAAATCATCTGCGGAAAAAAAAAACTTCATAACAAAACACTACAACTGTTTGATAATAAAACTTCGCACCTACCTTGCACGTGGTATGATGTCCAACCATCTTTGATGACAAGGGTTCGCCTGTTATCAGAGCGGGCCCTACGCACGGGTCGCAGAGAGAGAGGGTTTTTCGAACGGCCGCCTTCCATTGAGGACAGTGATGTGAGTGTTTTCGTCAGAACTCCACATTTACTAGGAGGAGCGAATAGAATGAGGCGCTGCCGTCGCTCATACTTTTTCGATATCGTTTTCACTGACAAGCCAAACGAACTTTGCGGAGAGAAAAAAATCAGAAGTGTTGGCGTTTTTGTTTTTTGAGTCGAGTTGAAATACTCGGGTTTTAGTTTTATGGCTTGTGTAAGTCTTAATTGTTTAAATTGGATTGTTGGCTAATTGTGTCTGTGTGTTGCATAAAGTTGTTTACTAACAATGATTGCACTTTTATTGTGTTATAACGATTTTAATTCAGAGAGAAATATTTAACAATATAATATTCATTAATACATTATTTCATGAATTACACTTATTACTCATAAATGAATTTATATTCAATGTATTACCCAGGACAAATTTTGCCAAAAGGGGGATTTTTTAAAAATTATAATAACATGATCCTTTTGATGTCAAATAAATGTTTTTAATATTCCATTTCTTTACATGTAAAAATCACAACTTCCCTCAATATGCCTTTTATTATACAAACATTGCTTCAAAAAAGATACAGAACAGACAGCCATAGCTACAAAACTGCAAGAAATGCTCACAACTACTGAAACATTTCTTTATAAATTCTATTTCACAGAAAAAATAATTTGATAAATTATAGAAATGAAGAAAGGAAATAATTATCAGGTAGACAATAAAAGAGTAAACAATTTATTCAAGCAAGTATATTTTAATTAAGTAATAATTTATAAATATTAATCTGTCAAAAGATATCTTATATAACAAATGTATTCTTCTGAAGTATGATTCGATGACGAATTCATACGTATATTATCAAGAACAATAACTCATTAAGAGACTAAGTCAACTTTTTTACTTCATAAAATAAAAGAAAGCTCATAATGATGATTATTAATGCATTTGTAAATGACTTGTGTGTGTGTGTGCGCAAGAATTATTAATGTATTTTGCAGCTTTTTTTTATTTATTATTATTTTCCTGAAGTTTGTTGAACATTTAACTGTTTCTTATGAATTTACGATCATTACTTTTTTATTTAAATGCATTTACTAAATATCCATTTGAATTTAAGATAGAAATTAAACAAACCTTAATGCAAAAATCTGCTGCTTTGTAAATTGTATATATTAATGCAAGGCACCGAAGGATTTCTGCTCTTTCCTTAATAATTTTCTTACACTTTTTGAAAGTGTTACTCGTATAAATGGAATATTTTAAAAAAGCATATGAGAGAGAGAGAGAGAGAGAGAGAGAGAAAACTTTGAGTCACTGAAAGTTTATTAAAGTCGCACTATAAAGCAACTGGATGTCTATAGGCAATATACCTCATAATTTTGGACCTATGTCAAATGACGAGGATGGTCTTTGAGTAGATCCCACTCTACTAACTTTTACGTCAACCTAAGGATTTTGAGCCACAAAAGATTTAACGTGCATCATCCCTCTATATTGTGGGTCTTCAATGATACTAGGGTGGCCGCGGTAGCCGAGTGGTCAAGGTATCGGATCGTGGCTGGCCTTATCACGAGTTCGAGCCCAGTATCACTAAAGACCCGCTGCGAAGGGGAGCGATGCACGCTAAATCTGTCGAGAGTTCAAATGTCCTCCCGTTGGTGTGGTGTGGTAGTTAGGATAGGGGGTGCCAGCTCAGGTGTCGTCCACGTCACTTTACCATGATTCAAAATTACGTTTTCCACGTAATTTGGAACTATGGTCAAGTGACGTCGCCAAAAGCCCTCGTGTAGCTGAACAGTGCGACGATAATATTAACTCACTCAATGATACTAGGTCTTGAACTTAAGGCATGCTTCTAAGAGTTCGTGACCATGACTACTATTTTATCTGGGCCACATGCAAATACTTGTGAATCAGCTAAGCTACAAAAAATTAACTATAGTTAGTTTTGACAAGTTGTTCTTATTTCTTAAAATATGCTTAATAGTAAGCAAAAATATGTGTGACAGAGAGAGAGTTATGTTTGGGTCACACACTATACAGCTGCACAAAGGCTATTGGCGATGGACCTCGTAATTTTGAACTATGGCGAAGAGACAAGAGCTGCACCCTCTCCCCTAATTTCCAAACTACACCAATGGGAAGATGTTTGAGACTCGGCAAATTTAAAGAGCAACATCCACTTCTGCACAGCGGGTCTTCAGAGGCACTAGGTTCGAACTCATGACACGCTAGCCACGAGTCCATGACCTCGTTATTGTGGTCATTACACCTGTGACAGGGATGTCTGTCTAATTCAAGGCTTCAATTGTCTTTTATTTGTAATTCAATTAAGCTCACAACGCATCCAATATGCCCCAGAATTCTGAACTGCTATCAAATGGGGAGGTCAGTATCTAAGCTTGGACATCATTCTCCACTTCTTTGAGCCGAATCAGATTTAATTACATCAGCCCCATTACAAACGATTTTTAAAGGGGTGATTTTGATCAAATTGAGGCCACGTTAGAGGATTGGTTACAGGCTTGTCACCCTGCTCGCAAAGAAGTCATACTTTCGGGTCCTAGTGCCCCTAAAGATCCACTATCTGGGGAGAGAGGGGTTGATACATGTTAAATTAATGGACTCAAAAGGGCACACGGTGGAATGGTATGAAAGAATAGAGAGTAAGGTGGTAGCTAAGCTGTCATTCTCATCCAAAATGACGGTTCAAGATTCAAAAATTATGTGATTCCGGCACCAATAGTTCAATTGTTACTTCTGAGTGTGATGTCGACGAAACAATAAACCAGCTGAGTGAACTGAAAAAAAAATATTATTAACGAAGCTGCCAGTTACATGAGCACCGAAGGAAGTGTGTTTAAGGCAGTTTTTCTCAAACTTTCAATATTGGCGACCCAATTTTCAATTATAATTTTCATGGCACCCCCCTCTTCCCCCTTCATACAGTAAAAATATACTCAATTCAATTATACTTTGACGCTAAAGCTACAATACGACTTAAATTATAAACTACACAAATTATCAAGACAAGTGTATTAAATTGTGCATATAATTTTGTATGTGACAAGCCAATAGGATCATTACTAATTATTCACCTTGTCCTTAATTTAATATTGAATTAATGATCAAATACATAGTGCAGTACTGATATATTTATAAGTATCCTATTTTATTGTATAAATGTGTATTGTTTATTATCTCAGAATGTATTTTTCTCTAATTCCTTTCATTAAATTAATATTTTTTAATTTTTTATTTTCGTCTTTTTAATATACTCGAGGCCCCCTTGTAGGATTAGCAAGCCCCTCTAGGAGTTCGTGCCCCACAGTTTGAGAAACGCTGGTTTAGGGCTATCGAACATTTTTTAACCAGTTTTTGTTTTAAATTAGAAAAAAATAATCACCTATTTAAAAAATTATTAAAAATATACCTTGTTATTTAGCATGTGTTCATTAACAAAACTATACAGTAGACTCATAATATTATATAATGACTCATATCTAATATCCGGAACAACTTCCTTTTGTATTGAAAATAGCAGTTAGTCGACAAAACATAATGCATGCTTCGAAGGTTCCACAAAAATCTTAGACCATAAAGCTACATTCACACCAAGACATTCAGCGTCAAGCGTCTAGCCAATTAGAGACTTCATCTCGCCCGAGATGAAGTTTCTAATTGGCTAGACACTCAACGCTTGACGCTGACTGCCTTGGTGTGAATGCGGTTTAAGAATAAAAAAGCACAACTCGTGAAGATTTCGGAGTTGAGAGTCTTGTGCTGCTGATGAGCCGATTTAGATGTTCCGATAGAGTTTCGTACAGCTTAAGATACGGAGAATTTGGTGATGAGAGAGAGATGATAATAATATTAGAAATCGCTCTCATGTTCCTGAAACCTTTCATGAACAATTATGGTCACAAGGCACAAATCTATAACCTGTTATGTCCCCCCATTATTCGCAAGTTACATTGTTGTCTTGTAGAAAAGTATTTGATTAGCTGTGTTGGATACGTATGCATGGTTAACGAGAATGCATTCAATTACCTTAGAATTAATGGATTCAAAGCATTCCTAAAAACATGCTCCAGAACACTATAATACCTTTTCCACTTTATTAATTTTCAGAAATGGTTAGGAGAAACTTATTTTCTTTTCTTAAGCTTAGCGTTTTATACGTCAATTGACTTGATAGACGAGTAAGAAGTATTCGAAGTATGAGATGAGAGATTCATCTAAAATTCACATTTAAGCGTTCTATGGTCCAATATTAATATTACAATGTAAATTTACGATGCTTCTTGCGATAAAAGCTTGTGAACCGGGGTGCTGTAATCAGACGTCAGTTGCAGAGGCGAATACCCAGTAGCTTGCGCCATACAGTTATCCTCGATAGCTTTCTTGTGAATTGCTGATTCATTTGAGCTGTTATTGTATCGATGTTAATTGTCAGTAGTACCCTATAGTTTGCACGACGGGACTGTCTATAGTGCTAAATTTAATTTTTATAGTATACAGACGCTGCAGAATTATTCTAACATTTTACAAAAGTGGTGGTTTCGACCATGGTTCCACTCTACGCATGATACTCGTTGGTCATGTCAGTAAAGATATCCAACTGCATAACGCTATCATTTAAAAGAGATTACAGCTATGATAACAAAATATTTGTTCCCCTTTTTTTCTCATTAAGCACATGCTGTAGAAACCATTTCTTCGAAATGTTTCAAAATCTTTTCTGGAAACGATAAATATTATAAACACGTAGTCGGTTTTACTTGGAGCTATCTGAGTGAAATGATTGTCTCAGCAAGTTCCAACTGATTCATACTCCTCCTCCCTAAAGGAAACTTAAATGACGATGATGCTACCTATAGAAAAAGAGTAAAACATGCACAAAGAGATGCATGAACATGACATGAATATTATATTCAATCTAGATAAGAACACAGGACGACTTATACAACTCTCTCCAATGGAAAACTAACTTCTAACAGTAAGAGGAAAGTAAAAATAGCATAAATACTAAACAAAAATACACTCGCAGAACAAATATGAAAGTGTATGAAAGTATTACGAAAAATAAAAGTACAAAGAGTAAGTATAGGATTTCACTTACGTACTCGTAAGTTATACAACTTATTTTATAACTAACCAGGATAAGGCATACGCATTACCATGCTCAGCACTTTTTCGATAAGACACTGTAAGATTATATCATTGCAATGCCAGGGCCCAATTTGATACTTTTGCTCCATAAGGGAAAGAATTTGTTGGGTACAGAAGGTTTCTTTCTCAATGATTGACCTCATAGTTTGCGCCAGAGTTAGTTTCTTAGTTTCTTGCTAAAAAAATTGTAGGCATTTCTTTTGCAGCATCCTCTTTGTGCGTCATTGGTGCTTGGCCCTTGGTGCACAAGGGCTTTTATTGCTGTTGTCGTTGTGTGTGTGTGAGTTCGGATATAAATAAAATGGGTGACTCCCATTTTGAGTACGCAGCTTCCTCATTCTAAGAAGCTTGTCTTTGATTTTGTAAAATGCGTCCTCCACTGAATTATCTGAAATCATCTTTTAATACATTCTGAAAATCAAGTTCGTCTGTCTTATCTGTGATTGGGCACAATTATAATTATAACTAACCTAAGAGAGATGGTTAAAATATACTGGGCTGTACATCAATTGGTATATGATAATGGGAATTTTTTCTTTTTCTTATATATTTGTTATAAATACCGTAGAATCCGGCGTATGCGCACCCCGTCGTATAACGCGCATCCATACTTTCAAGCTGCATTTTTTAAAATTTTTTAGGTATATTCGTCGTATAACACGCACCCCTTTTCCCCTTTTTCAATTCCTACTATTAGCTCACACTCTCTATATATTTATTTATTTATCTTGGTGGAATTTTCAGTCGTTAATAAAATACATTTTAAAGCGCTTCATTGAGCTGAAATTTTATCTACATGATTATTTTGGATGACAATACAGTAATTTAATTATAATTGATAAAAATTAATTGATTAAAACTAACTACTTAAAGAATTACAAATACAGCCACGTTGGCGACTTAGCGACCCTTTTGGCGACTTGTGTCAAAACATGAAAAGGGTTTTTTTCTCATGTGTTAAAGCATTCATTTGGACTGAAATGAAAAGGACAATACGATACTTTAACGATAATTTGAAAAAACTAATTACCACTTAATGTTGTGATTCTGTCCTATGTATATACATATTTATATTAATTGTGACTATTTAATAAAAAGTAGCTAAAATAAAAAATTTTCTTTGTTGATCTAAGTAGGAATTGACTTAATTT
>BMAV01017126.1:59270-77970 GCA_019973955.1 Trichonephila inaurata madagascariensis | reverse complement strand
AGAGAAAAGGGGTTCTAAACAAGAATAGTATCTTACTTTAGAAGCAAGTAATATAAAAAAAAATAAGTCACAATTCCTTCTTAGGTTAACAAAGGAAAATTTTATTTTTTAGCTACTTTTTATTAAATAGTTACAATTAACATAAATATGTATATACATATGACAGAATCATAATATTAAGTGACAAAATAGAAGGGGATTTTATTTGCAATTTTCCATTTTCATTTCTATATAGGGTGTTGGACTATTTTTTGTCTGTTACTATTTATTAATTAATTAAATTTAATTACTCTAATAAAATAGTAAACAAGTAATTTCATTCCAAGAAATTAGGTCATCCGAGGTGGGATTCGAATCCATGACCTTTGGATTAGAAGTCCATTGCGCTACAAGGACACAATGAACATTTTTCATTTCTATATATGCTGTTGGACTATTATTTTGGTTTGTTACTATTTATTTAATTTTTAATTTAATGAATCAATTAGTATTTGAAAAAAACTGTATTAACATCCAGCACCATCCACTACAAGTTTAAAAAACGTATTGGAACTTGAATGGATGAATAGAAAGTATTTTATTAACAACTAAAAATTTGAATAAGATATATATAGGGAGAGAGTGAACTAATAGTAGAAATAAAAAAAAGATATTTTTTCCATATCTTATGGTAAGATGGATTCATGGAATAATATAAATTCAGAAAACAATACCATAACATAAGTTTCGAATAATTTTACTGCTTTGTTGTAATCATTAAAATTAAGTATATCATGGTTAAAGTGTCTGGTAGATTTAAAATAATAAGTTTCGCGATTTGGACTAATTTGGCTTTTGAAATAATGGTACTGATTTATAGAGTAAACTGCTTCTCATACAAAATATATCTGCTATGATACATTATAAAGTATAATTAAAAATAGACTAGGATGAAAGATTAGGTGGACCGGAAAGTAGCGTTGCTTTAGGTAGTCATTTATCAGCTCATTGTGTACTTTAAAGCCGTGCCAAAAACATTTTTTGACTAGAGAGATTTGTTTACTCGTAAATATTTAAATCTTAAATATATATTTTTAAATTTATGGAGGAACGGCCAGCCAAATTCCTGGACACGTGCATATCCTCCATTATTTGCCTATTGAGTTTCACAAGTGTAGTAACGCAATAGTTGATACCAAACTCTTTAGCGATGTTTATCTAGATAAGGGTTAAAGAAAGGGCAGACCAAATCTTAAAGGGATTGATGGCCTAGAAAAAGATATCCTAGTTTTGTGAACTAGGCATTGGAGAACACTGGCAGGAAGAAGGCTGATCTGGAAAAGGCTTCTTGAGAAGGCCAAGGCCCACCCTGGGATGTCGAACTACTGAGGAAAGAAGGGTTGAAGTGGAGGCAAATCCATGCCAGACAATCTAGGAATTATCAAACACTGTTAACTAACTTGAACGGCCGTACAATGATATTTCCAGCAGATTTGTAAAGTGAGCAGAGCAAATGTTTGGGCCCAGCATAATTTGTTCGAAGAAAACAAAGCTGGCCGTTCCACTACATGCAACTTATTGCTTCAGCGGCACATTACAGAAATGTTTTTTGGTTGCTGGATCACTGGAGATGAAAAATGAGTCCTTTATGATAATCCGAAATTCAAAATGTAGTAGGTTTCTCTCAAAATGCGCTTTTGTGTGTTTGGTGGAGAATTAGCATGGTCGTTCAAAATGTTGAAACCTGGAAAACTGTAAATGCAAACTCTTACGGTATTCAAGTGGATTGAGTAAATCAATCTTTAATTGAAAACTGCCCATATATTGTCAATAGAAAATGTGTTACTTTTGATTTTGATAATGCAAGACTACATTAAGCAAGACGAATCCATGAATAAGTTAACGAATTGAGATGGGAGTTATTGTCTCACCATCCATACTTGCCCGATACTGCTCCAACAGATTTTTCATTTTCTTATCCCTATCTCCTGAAAATCTTTTCAGTGGTAAAAATTTGAAAATTCGGAGGATGGCCAAAATAAAATCTCCACAGTTATTTTGATAATACCCCATTTGAATTTTAACGACCCTGCATTGAAAATTTCCACAGTAGACGGTAAACGGTTTTTATAATGAGGATGATTACTTAATTGATTAAAACTAAAAACTTGGTAAAAATTCATCTATTTGAATTTAACTTAGAAAAACGGTATTACTTTCCAGTTCACTTAATGTAATACCTAATGTTAGTTACACAATTTCGATACCAAATTCTTCCAGATATTGTAACATAAACTAAGAAGGGTTTGTGCATGTCAATATTAAATAGATATTATAAACGAGATGCATGAATGAAAATTTTCAAGAATATATGTACATATGTATAATTTTTGTGAAATGTCTCATATTTTTTAAATATTACCAATAAGTTAGGACAGCGATTCTCCAACTTCGACAGGGGCGAGCATATCAAACAGTTGAAAAACATTCGAATCTTGCATTCTCGTGAACATGTGATGGGCATAAGATAGAGTAATAATTCATAATATGCAAAATCATTGCTTTTATACAACAAGTAGCATAAAATATTATAAGCTCAATGTTTATGGCTGTGGTCTCATGGTTGAACTTATTAATCATGTTTGTGCAATTTAGTTGTGTGCAATCTGTGCTTTTCGGGAAAGGTTTTATCTCTCTTAAGAACAATATTTATTAGGAGTTGTTTTCCCCAAAATAATTAAATGGATATTGAATTAAATTTATTTCACTTTATTTCTATAGGAATATTTTATAATATTTAAGTTATATAAAATTAAGGGAAACATATGACATAGATATTGAAATTACTTAGAAATGTGTTGATGAAAGGAAAACCAATAAGAACATCTTGCTACTGATTTTCACATTGAAAAAAACATGTTGTATTTTATGAGCACTGCAGAAGTGATGACGAAATGTTAGAAATTGTGTAATACTGGGGATTACATCTACTTTATTTGTATCATTCATGATCTCCCTTTTTTTTGTCCTTCCTTCTTAAATGGAATTTCCCTTCTTTAAATTTCAAATATGGCCTCTTTGTGACTTAAACCTATTTATACCGGGTGTTTCAAAAGTCACCCACATCCACATGGTAATCCTTGTTGCTTAAAACCAAAGGGGTTGGTTGAGATTTCTTTCACTAGATGGCAGTAGGAACCCCATCATAAGAAGTTTTGAACCTATCAGGCATCATTTTCAAAATACTTGTCAGTTGTAGTTGATTGAGCACAACGGGAGGTGCATGATCTTTTCCCAAGAGCAAATAGCCATAGTGGAATTTTATTTCGCTCTAAAATCTCATTGCCGTATGATAAATACATTTCAGCAGAAATATCCAGGTGAAACAGCCCCAAATGCAACAACGATAACACTTTTAGTTCAACGGTTAGGTGACACAGGATCGGTTGCAGACAGGAAGCGATCGAGTAGAGCTTTCATAATGAAAACGAAAGCGGCAGATGTGGAGACCGCTTTACAAATAAGTCCATTGAAAATACCGTCCGTTCACATAAACATGATTACAGAATGCATAACCTTGCTGAAAGTGATGAATGATACGCTTAGTTGCAAGACGGTGCAATGTGTTACACATCGCGGGACGGTATGAAAGTTTTAACTGAATTTTTTGATGATCGTGTCATGATGACTTTGGCCAACTCTTTGATCAGACTTGTCAAATCAGGATTTTCTTCTTTGGAGATATCTGAAAAATGTCACCTTCAGGAATAATCCCCACATGTTTGATGTCCGATATTGCAAGAAGGATTTTACTCTTAGAGTAACAACCTTCATGCAATATCGGACATTAATTCTCACGTTCTTCGTAAAGTGTCAATTAATCTGATTAAAAAAGTTCGATTGTGTGTCCAGGAAAACGGACATCATTTTGAAGATTTACTGTTATTTTACCATGTCTGACACCTGACAATAAAGATAACCGATCAGTCTTTGTTTTTCCTTTATTCTGTTTGCTAACATAATTCATCTACCATTACAACTCAACCACAAAGGTTGATGTGCGTGATATTTGAAACACCCGGTATTAACGTTTTGCGATTACAAATATACTGCACGCCGATTTTTATGAAAATCGTGACTAGAAAATCACAATATCTTGATTAGGAAAATTAATTTAATGTCGTTGGGTAACACAATTTAAATTCACATAATTTCAAATATATGTAGATCACACACACACAGCAGCAGAAATGCTTATTCACGGTAAATCTGAAAGTCCGGTTACTTCTACGGTGATTTTTTTCCGTCGTTGATATGACACCACCCAAGTGAATCTGATCGTTTACATAGCAGAGAAATATTCATCACATCGTCACACAAGTTAGCTTCTATACGTTGGGTAAAGAGAATATTGTTCCATATTTCAATTTAAACTATCGTAATTTTAAGGTATCCGGCTACTTTCGGAACCGTGATTTTAAAAAGGGGCATAAATGGATAATTGTCATGATATTTATTGTAACTTAGATTAGAATACATGTATAAAGTTGTTTTAAGGACATTTTGACAAAAAAAAGTTATTTAAATACAATATTTCGGCTAAAAATTAACTTAGAATAAACTTTTTCAAAATGTTCTCCTTTCGTGAAAGATGCTTCTATTATAATAATATTTTGCCTGTATATAGCTCAGACTTCTGTACAGAGGCTCAACAAAGAGTTTTGAAAAATTCACATTACTTTAAGAGTTACAATCATTTGAAATAATTTTCGGCGTTTTTTTGTTAAAAATTTCCCCCTCTGTTGTCGTAAAACACGGATAACCCCCCATTCTAAGTTATATATTTCAAAAATTCTAGTTGAGCCTCTGTACAAAGGTCTGAGCTATTTACAGGTAAAATATTATTATAATAGAAGCATTTTTCCCAAAAGGAGAACATTTTGAATAAAGTTTCTTCCAAGTTCATTTTTAGCCGAAATATTGTACTTAAATAATTTTTTATTGTAATACTATTCTTAAAACAGTTTTATATACATTTTCTAATCTAAGTGACACTAAATATCATAAATATTATCCATTTATATGCTTTTTGCAAAATCACGGTTCCAAACGTAGTCGGATACCTTAAAGCCAATAAGTGATTTTGTTCTATTTCTGTACTTTTCCCAACTCAAGTTCATTTTACAAACCCCGAATATAATGATTTAAATTTTTAGAACTTCCCACATTTAAAAAAATTAGTTATTTAAGAAATGCCTTACAAGTAATAATCTTTCCCAATTATATAAAAACCTAAAAATAAGATGCGCTTGATAAATTGTTAACTGAAATCAAACAACCTGCTTAAATATATCCTCAGATTTATCTAAACCAGATCTTTACTAACGTATTTTAAGAGCATCTTTAAACGTTATTAAAAAGAAAACTCAAAGAAAAATTAAAAGCTATCTAACTGAATTTTATAATTAATATAAAATAAAGAAAGAATGAAAGCTACGAAATTTCTCTCAGATATTATTAAAAAACCTGAAGATTAAAAAAAACAAACTTAAACCTTATGTTTAAATTTTACTTATGTGTTATGATAAGTTATACCATTATGTAACTATTAAAAATCTTTATCATATAAACAGTATCAGTAGACCCTGATATCTATCAATCTTCGTTCTTTTGATTGATGTAATATAGACATTGTTAAGTTATTAATTTTATTAATTTTATATTAATTTTATTTTCTCAAAAACTAAAAAGTAAAAGTATTTGGACATATTTGTGTCATTTTCTGAACCTTTCAAAATTCGGTAAGGATCCAAGAGAAAAAAATTCCTTGTCATAATTTTAAAACATGCTGTTATAACACAGCAAGCCTAATAAAATAATTAAAACCCCACTGGGCAAATAACTTGTAAACGTTAGAAAAACTGCCATATGGGTGGCCATGTGCCGTTTTAAACCTTTCTAGAGTCCTAGGTACGTCAAATTGTTACTCCACCCCCTGTTTCTACAGTCACTTCACTCCTTCAGTTTGTACCTTACCCGTTTTGGCTCGCGAGGGATGTTTTAAAACTTTTTTTTCTCTTTTCCCCCTTTAATTTTTTGTGCTGTAGGCACATACCAAAGCTGAAAAGCATCCCTAGGTTGCAGGCATCACAGCTTCAAGACTACGGTAAAAATTCAATCAGTGTGGCTGCGCACCTACCATCGATGGTAAACTGAATGATCGTTTGTTTTACCGTCTATTGTGTAAGCTCTCATTAACTGCAGTGCATTACTGTTAAAACGGGTGGCAACGGTAAATTTTTCTCAATTGAAGAAACCGCCAATAACTGGCCTAATGGTATTCAAAGTCCCCAATTGACGAGACGTAAAATATCAGCTCATACTCGGTCTTATCTGATCATGACTAAAAATCAAAAGGCGTACTGATTGTATTAAGTAGATCGTTGAGTCTGACCAGAACCATTCAACAATCAAACCAATCGAAGACTTTACTTACTGATAATATAACTTGTGGATACTACTATGGGTTTCTTTGGGTATTGAAAATGAGCCAAAAATAGAGAGAATGAAGAGATTCCTAATGAAGAGTTTTCAAAATATTTTTTTCGTATTATCCTTGAAATAAGAATATGAGCTAACCTGTACTGTAGTTTGATTATTATGGTAATGTACTATTAATTCACAGTTCGCTACCTCTAATCTCATCTATCCGAAGTCATACACTATAAGGGCTGATTCCCATTAAATTTATCATGGTTCTAAGTCTTAATACTGATGTGTTGTTATGGATGAGCAAAATTAATTGCCAGAAAGTGTTGATCACGTCATTTGATCATGATTTAAAATAATTAGATGGAACCATCAGAAAATATTCAGTAAGTAACAAATATGTTAGCAGAAATAAAAATATTCCATTGTTTTATTCAATTTTAAAATTTTCATGACGTAGCAATGACTGTTTGAAAATATTGCCTTGTCTGCAGAAAAATATTTTCCCCTTCTTACAAAATTCATGTTTTGAATTTCTGCAACAAGATAACATCGGCTGAATGTGTAATTTTCTGTCATATATAGTGTTTTAAATAAAAGAAAAAAAATATATTTGGTACAATACAAATATAAAAAAAAATTTCAATCAATAAAATTTAAGCTATATTTCTTTAAATAGCTCTCTTGTTAATAATAAGTTGCAGTACTGTATGACAAATTATCAACACGTACTGAAGCATAACAGCGTGTAAAAGTGATAAATGAAAAGGGAGGAATGTCCAGTTAAGAAGTCAATGCCCATTGGTAAATGAACATTGGAAGTGAAAAAAGTCGGTTCATTGTTCCTATAAACTCTGAAATTATTACCACTTCTTGCTTAAAAAAATTAAGTTTAATAAAAAAGATGTTTTCGTAATATGCAAATATAAGGCACTTGAATAATTTGTAAATACATCCAAGAAGTTCAATTATATTAAGTTAGAATAACTCGAGCATAGCATTTTAAATGAGTTACAAATAAATAAAATAGCAAGAGCTAAGTAAAACATTAATAAAAATAATAAAATGAGGAACAGAGATAACAAATTAAGACGACCTAAAAAAATAAAGTAAGTAGTTTTTTAACGGCATTTTATATCTTTGTCGAATTATAAAATTGCCGCGGTAGCTGAGGGATCAAGGTCATTAAGCCATGTGGGGTGATTGAATAGCATTTGCCGGTTCCAGTATCGATTTCGTCACTCTTTCAAATTACGAGGGCCGTCGCCAACAGACATGGATAATAGCTTAAGGGGATTCCCGACAATGTTAAATTCGCTGTTTTCGATGTACTTTTCCTCAAAACATGCTTGAATTTTTTATACAATTCAAGTATACCTTTCTTATTATACTGAAATGAGCTTTTAGTTATTTTTGAATTTTTTAATAATTTATAAAACACTTTATCAAACATAGTGGAATTTGTCCACTTTTTGACAAAAAAAAAATTGTAAAAAATAAATTTTTGAATTTTTTTATAAAAGACTCATTTTATTTATACTTTAGCCATCATTATAAATTTGTCACCAAAAACTTACATACCTGTGAACATTATTTTCCCAGAAAAGGTACATCGAACATCAAAAATTTACATTTTGAGATAAATGAGCTTTAATGTATAATTACTTTTTTTATTAAAACATTCCTCTCCCAATATTCTAAATGATCTACACTTATTTGAATCTCATCATCCTCTCTTTTCCATTTTTAGTCTTTTTTCATTCCTAACTTCCTTTATTTTTTGCAAAGATGAGTATTTAGCCTTTATGAGTGGAATAGTGGAATTTGTCCCCTTTTTGACAAAAAATATTTGTAAAATATAAATTTTTGAAATTTTTACAAAAGGCTCATTTCAGTATATACTAGCTATCATTATAAATTTGTCATAAAAAAACTTACATTCCTGTGAACATTATTTTCACAGAAAAGGTACATCGAGCATCAAAAATTTGCCGAGGCACTCCATTGCCTGTACTGTGTAATCACCAGGCTCAATATTAAGTTTTCTCAAAATTTCTGGTTTTAATACATTTCCCATCTTAAACGATAAAATTGCATCCTACGTACCCAATGATAATACTTCTATTTGTTCAAATATTTTCTTCGGTACACGAGATCATGTTACGTTGTTTACAGTTACATTGGGATTTTGTGTACCTCCATGTAAACACTTTCTTAGCAATTCTGGATTAAATGTTTTGATTTCCATCATTCATTCAACTTTTAAGCAAAAACAAAATACTTTGTTTACATTTTTCACACACACACCATTTAAATGGTCATGGCCCTGTTTCAATGATTATTTAAATTAGGTTTTAATGGCTTTTAATTACTCTTAGAGTAGGAATGGCGAACCATTGGCACGCGTGCCATTCATGGTAGACGACACAATATTTTGGGCACGCCAGCGATCAAAATAGTTTGCATTTTATTTCAAAATAACAAAGTTCACTATGAAGTATTACGAACAAATGCGAGTGATCGGTCATGGGGTGGCGGGGAGCACACTCGTTTGTTATTGCCTTGCCTTAGTTATGTCCTGCACTACAACTACAATGTTTGTCTATGCATATCATAGTCGATTTCATTGTCACAACTGTGTTTTAAAGTTTATTTGTATTATATTTTTGATTTTTAAGTGTTATTTAACATCGCTAGTTCAGCGAAAGAAAAAAAAAAAGGCGAGATAGTAAATGTAACAGAGAATTTCAAATTTGGTGTACCTAGAAATATGGCATTATTAGTAAAGGTGACAAAAAGGTATATGTTTTAAGTTCTGGAATGGTGTGGTATGCAGAACATCGTCTGTAAAACGTCATTTCGAAACACATCGAAAATCCACATGTCAAAAAGTGAACCACATCAAAAATAATTAATTGCTTAAAAACCGATTGGCAGATGACTCCTATTGAGCATACATTTTACTAAAAGTAATATCTTACAATCTTAATATAAGTTATTTGTCATCTACGTACACACAATCTGCACAACAGAAGTCACACTAATGCTACTTTAATTTGAATTACACGTATATAATTAAAACATTTAAAATTATACAGTGCAAAAAAAATTTTTTCGTAGTAAATAGAGTTTTGTGTTCTTAGTAATTAAATTTATTATTTTCCCAATAATCACAAGTCAAAATTATTTAGCGGCACGTCTGTACCTCATTAAACACTTCTTTAGAAAAAATGGCACGTAAATCCATAAAGGTTCGCCACCCCGTCCTAGAGGTTCAGGTAAGGTATTTTTAGAAAGATTAAAATCTATACAATTTTTTTTTTTGAAAATGTAAAAACCCAAAATTATCATATTAAGAAGATTTTAGGTTTCCAACAACATTTAAGCAACCAATGAATCTGTCGTGTTATTGATTTTTTTTTTTGTATTTAGCTTTTAATTGGGGCTGTGTGGTAGCATAATGATTATGATCACAAACTCATGGCCAGCGTATTGCAAGCTGGAGTCCTGGTACCATTGAACACCCATCTTGTGTGGGGGAGGGGGAAGGGGAGAAGATACATGTTAAATCCTCCGAGGCTCTAAGTCCTCCTGTTAGCTGCTCGCTCAGGTGTCGGTTTCGCTCCTTGACGAAGGTTCAAAATTACGAAGTCCGTCGAAAGTTGTCCTCGTATTGCTTTAAAGTGCGACGTTACTATAATTGTGTGTTGCACTTCCTTTTTTCTTGTAAATAATTATTTCAAAATGTACAACACATTTTATTTATTAGCATTTTTCTGTTTTATGGGTTTAAATTATTAATTGTACCATTAAATTTTTATTTTTAATTATTTTTATGTGTTGCCGGTATCTTTAAATTTCATTATTTTTCCAAAATTAATCAATTATTTTATGATAAAGATTTGGTTTGTAATAAATTTTTTATCAGGTATTAAAGTTACAGATTTATGCTCCATATAGCCTTTTTGAATATATAATCAGATATTCAGAATTAAAAACAGTATGCATGTGGGAAATTTCTAAGAAAATAATATTCTAATACATTTTTTTTTTTACTTTATTTAACAAAAATACAATCTTAACATCCCGATTTGATATTTTATTTTAATTTTAATCTTTCCTTCTTTATTGTCTCCTAAACTCTTTACTTAATTTAAAATATATTAAATATTCCCCTGGCTTCAATTTCCTACTTGCTTCTCAGAACAAGCCATTAAATTTACTATCGCTAAAATTCCTGACCTAAAATGGGATACCCAAAATCATTAAACTGGGTTAAAATACTTTACCAGGTGATAGCGTTTCAACATTGAAATTTACATTACTCGATAGTTTTGAGTCTAAGGCAAGTTCCAGACTTTGTTGGTTACGGTTCTATGAAGTAGAATTTGAACTGTCTTCAAAGACATTAATGCATAACTGAATTAGTATTTAATGTAAAACTGAATTAGTATTTATGCTAAATGTAGGCTTCTATTTTAATAAGTGTAATAGCTCGTGGGAACATTTTTCATTATTGTAATTGTAAAACACTGGTGTATAACGTACTTATGATTATACACGAGCACTTGTTTCATTAAATGTCAGCTTGTGATGGATCTATTCGCATACCTTCTTTTAATCCTCTTGTGAAAATTTTAAGCTATCATTCGCGTTTATTCACAACCAACCCTTTTGAAGAAAAAACCGCTTGATAATCAAATTAAATCTACTACATATAGTCAAGGTTTTCCAGATGGTAACGAGGAAAATGAGAGAGAGAAAGCCAAAAGTCAGGTTAGATTGCTACTTATCAGGTATCACTACAAAATTATTCTGTAATTCAAATATATAATTGGTGAAAAATTTAAGGTGACGATTGGTGACTAAAATTAAATTAAAGTGAAATCAATTAGGATAGTAAAATTAATCCTAAAAATAAGGATGTTGATATTTGTAGTCTTCTTATATGTAATTCGTGCATCTCTTTGTTGTTCCACGTATATTTTGCTTACATAAATACATTCTCTTCTAGTTGAAATTAATTGAATCAGTGTTGCTAATTTGCGAGATCAAAAAATAGATTTTTGATTATGGATAGTGTTTCTTCCTTTCCTCCCACATCTCTAGGTAGGCAAGAGAGAGGGACGATTCCCTCATAAGCTGGACTCGCTGCATATCTATTTATGAATGATTCTTTATTAACATCCCTTCTAGAAGCTACAGGAAAGCTCGATTGACGACAGATTTTTAAATTTTCAATCCCAGTCACGTGATAAAGGTGACACTTGAGTTTAAATTTCGCTCTCCAATATCGTGCAGCATGAAAACATGTAGAGTTAGAAATTTTTAACACTTCACGTTTTATCTACATGACAGAGCTTTGGAAGCCTTAAGGTTTGGACCAATGACTCTCATGGGCCAAAAATTCACAATCATTGGCACTTGATTATAGCAGCTTCTTTTATATGTATTAAAAGTGTGTGAAAATAGTTTATAATTTACGTTTCTACTTGAACTAAGTTTCAAGCAATATATATATTTTCTTCTTTATGAATCATGTTCCTGCCCCTTTTCCACAAATACATGTTAGAGAGTCACTGGCGTAGCGAGGCTTGAGTGGGCCCTGTATCAAAACACTGTCGGGGGCCCCTTTTATAAAAGGAAGCTTTGCAAGTGGGACGTTACAATTTTGTAACACATATCGGGGCCCCTGCTGCTTAGGGGCCCCATATCTTTGATACGGCTGATACGGTGGTAGCTACGCTTCTGGTTAGAGTTAAACAGTCCCCCCCCCCCCGGAATAGTTCAATTACAAATTATTAAATAAGTAGAACAATAATTTAATCTTATTGACCTTCAAAGCACTACCCTCTTGCATCCACGCACGTGTTCCAGCCCTCGTATAACTCATCTGAGCACTCTTGAAATCCATTTTTTGATGTCCTTTTGTTACTTCATCGCAGTTTGGATTACCTCATCTCAATCCACAAAACGATGCCCCTTCAATTTCGTTTTCAGCCATGGAGACAAGTAAAATTCCTCTGGAGCTGAAATCGTTTCCGTATGCTTTCTTCAGCATTTTGAGTGTCTCAGGTGATTTCTCGAGCAAAACACAGAATTTGATGTTTCCCCGCTGCTCCAACGACGATATTGTAAAATCTGACGAATGAAAAACTCGCTTTGTTAAAAATAATCTGCAGCTAAAACGGCAGCAGTACATTAAATGAGTTCTGGATGACTGCGTGTTTTCCTTATTAGTGATGCCAACCATCGAATAGATTTTTCTCCTCCAACGAACACATACGTGAGTGTTGGGAACCATTTCAGGAACTTTTTGACTTTAGTACAGTGCTTCTGAAACTTTCAATATTTGCGACCCAATTTTCAATTATAATTTTCATCGCGCCTCCTCCCATACAATAACAATGTAATGAATTCAATAATACTATACTTTGACGCAAAATCTAAAATACGACTTTAATCTCTTAAGTGCCTCGGCGTATATAAATGTCTCACTCAACCAGTGCGTTAATTGCACCGGATGTATATATATACGTCTTTCCGAAGTACAATCTATCCATAAAATTGTTCCGAAGGCTTTGGAAGGCAATAAAATAACATTGACAGTGCTTGCGAAGGATTTACTTATTTCAGAGGATTTGCTTTTATTTATTCCTTTTATCCCCCTCCCCAATAAATCAAATACGCTCGCCTACGTGTTAAACAGTAGCATTGGGGGGGGGGGGCGAATGGCATAATTTTTAATCGGCATTTGAGGGATTATTTATAAACCGCGCAAAATATCAAGATAAGCGTTCATTTTTGTTTTTAATTTTATATATGACAAACCCATGGGGTCACAAGTAATTTTTAAACTTGTACTTAACATAGTATTGTTAAATTAATTATAAAATACATTGCACAGTACTGATATATTTATGTGTATTGTATCAATGAAAACGTGTATTTTATTTTTATTAAGTCAGAATGTATTTTATTTGTTTACTTTCAGTAAATTAATAATTTTTTTCAAATAATCTGTTCTTCGGCTTTTCAATATGCTCGCTCCCCCCTCGAAAGGTTATCATATCCCCCTACGAGGCGTGATAACTCTATGAGGGGTGCACGAGTATATTGATAAGTCGAAAACAAAAAAAATGATTTAAAAAATAATAAATTTACTGAAAGTAAACAAACAAAATACTTTCTGATATAATAAAACATAAAATACACATTTACACTGATATAATGCACTTATAAGTGTATTAGTACTTTACAATGCATTTCATTATTAATTTATCAATATTAAGTTAAGAAGAAGCTTGATAATTATCACACAAGGATGCCATTGGCTTGTATTGATAATTTGTACAGTTTATAATTAATCCCTTAACTGCCGAGATTAAGAGTTATACGATTCATTCCCCAATGCCACTGTTTTTTCTTATAGGCGTGCATATGGGATGTAGTGGAGAATGGGGGGTTAAAGAGAAATAAAGAAGCAAATCCTCTGAAATACGTAAATTCTTCGCAAACACTGCCAATTTAATTTTATTGCATTACAAAGCTTTCGGAATAATTCTATGGATAGTAGCTCGTAGAAAAGATCGTACTTCAGAAAGACGTATATATACGTCCGAACCAATTAATACATTGACTGACCAAGACGTTTATATACGTCGGTAGGACTTAAGAGGTTAAAGTCGTATTGTAGCTTTAGCATCAAAGCATAATATTACTGAATTCAATACATTGTTATTGTATGGAGAAAGGGGGAGGGGCGATAAAAATTATGACTGAAAATTGGGTCGCAAGAATCGAATGGGGTTAATCCTTTGAAAATACTGTCAAGGTCCTTTTATTGCATTCAAAAACCTTCGGAATAATTTTATGGATATCAGTGCACAAAAAAGATCGTAGTTCGGAAAGACGTTTAATTAATGCTTTGGCTGAGCGAGACTTTTATATACGTTGGTGGCATGTAAGAGGGAAAAGTAGCATTATAGCTTTAGTGTCAAAGTATAGCATCATTGCATTCTATACATTGTTATTGTATGGAGAGGGGCACGATGAAAATAATTGTATATTGGGTGACGAAATTTGAGCGTTTGTGAAGCACTGCTTTAGTAGTAAGCATAAATAAAAACAATTCCTCATATGATTCAGTGTTATTATGATTATTAAAGCAATTTAATATTCGTCCATATTTTAATTATTAATTCGTTCTCTGTGCAACAATTCTGGTCTAAAAATGAAGAACCCATAAATCCAAATTTTTATCACACATTTCCCTTCATATTTTTAAATTTTTTTAAAAACATACAATATTTAAGTTACCTAAGTAAGAAACTGAAAATAAATCTAAAGTATATGTATAGTATAAAAACATCTTAAATCATACAGTTGATCTCGCCAAGTGATTTTCTTAAAATTGATTTTTCTTGAAAAACGTATGTGAAAGCCTCATAAAAATTTTTATTTTATTTGATCACTTAGTATTTTAAAAGCCAACAATAACCAGGTATTGAAAGTATTATTTGAAAAATAAATTCCTCTATTATCAGTTATATTTAAATAAATAAAAGGTACTTTATAAGACTGCTTA
This sequence comes from Trichonephila inaurata madagascariensis, assembly GCA_019973955.1. Lineage (NCBI taxonomy): Eukaryota > Metazoa > Arthropoda > Arachnida > Araneae > Nephilidae > Trichonephila > Trichonephila inaurata. The sequence continues at coordinate 62,915 of BMAV01017126.1, read as the reverse complement.
AAGAAAAAAGAGAAAACAAATATATATGTTGTACTTGTTGCACTTTTGTGAAATAATTTTAATTTGCCCTGTGCATGTTCTAAATACATTAATATTTGAAAAAAAAACAATATGGAAGAAAAAAGTACTGTGAGAAATATCTGTCTGTATAATTTTAATTTGTACTTAGAATAGAAGAAATAATTTTGAAAAAAATAAATAAGGGAATAATTTTCAGACGTACATACAAATTTTCATATATAACAAAACAAATATGTATTTTGTGATAAAATTAAACACGTGGCAGAATGTATAATCTTTTCCACATAATTTCTATTGGCATATATAAATAAATAAAATATTTTTCACTTATTGATCGTTTATTTTAAACGTTAATTTTTCGGTAAATTAGTTTTCTTACATGACATCTCATTTCCTGAGCTCGGTAGAGTTTTGCTTTAACTGAAAAAGGAAGCTTCTCCTTTTTTCTCCTACTAAGAACAGAATTAGAACTCATTACAATGACATCATTGATTACGTGCTCTTAAGAACATCATCACGTTTTTCATTCATAGAGCTTAAATTTAGGACATGCTGTTTTTAATGACTCATCCTTTTTTTATAAATGTTCGAATTAAAAAAATTGTAAATTATTCTAAATATATTTGCCTAATTTAATTATTGTAGCCATTTATTAATTTAATATTCTTAGAATTACAAATGGATTGTTATTTCAAAACTAAATCCTTTCATTTTAGCAATATATTTGGTGTCAGCTTTAAAAGCGAAACCTTCTATAATATGTAATATAAATATGCACTAAGTTTTTAAAATAATTTCAATCATTGAGTCATACAAAAAGCAGTTTCGAGTTTATAATGAGTATGTATTTTTTAAAAAAGAAAGATGAAATAAATAACCGTAAATTCCGGCGTATAACGCGCACTTTTAATACAAAAAAATTAAGATCGAAATTTACGGATACGGGTATAAAAATAACATTTTCGAAAATAAAAAAAAAAGAGTTGAGAATAAGAAAAATTAGACTTCTACATGAATCGGAATACTGCTTATTTGAAGGAAACGGCATGCTTAATGAGAAATCAAAAAAAAAAAAAAAATACTCTGATTCAAAAAGTATACAATTTTTTCAAAATCCTGGAATAATACCTCGAATAAATGGCTTAGAAACATAACAGCATTGTACACGCTCACTACTTGTCTCTTAGTAAAACATGCAATATAAAAAAAAATTAAGTCAATTCCTACTTAGATCAACAAAGAAAATTTTTTATTTAAGCTACTTTTTATTAAATAGTTACAATTAATATAAATATGCATATACATAGGACAGAATCACAACATTATAAGTGGTAATTAATTTTTATTAATGATCATCAAAGTATCGTACTATCCTCCAAAACAATCGCGTATATAAAATTTCAGTTCAACTGAATGCTTTAAAAGGTGAGAAAAAAAAACCTTTTCAAGTTTTGACACACACAAGTCGCCAAAATGGTCGCTAAGTCACCAAAAATGATTTGAATGTGGCGGTATTTGTAATTCTTTAAATAATTGGTTTTAATCAACTAATTTTTATTAATTATAATTCAATTACTGTATTGTCATACAAAATAATCATGTATATAAAATTTCAGCTCAATTGAGCGCTCTTAAAATGTATTTTATTAACGATTGAAAATTCCACCAAGATTAATAAATAAATAAATATATAGAGAGTGTGAGCTAATAGTAAGAATTGAAAAAGGGGAAAAGGGGTGCGTGTTATACGACGAATATACCTAAAAATTAAAAGATGCAGCTTGAAAGTATAGATGCGCGTTATACGTCGGTGTGCGCATACGCCGGATTTTACGGTATTTATAACAAATATATAAGAAAAAATTCCCATTATCATATACCAATAGATGTACAGCCCAGTATATTGTAACCATCTCTTAGGTTAGTTAACATAATTATAATTGTGCCCAATTACAGATGAGACAGACGAACTCGATTTTCAGAATGTATTAAAAGACGATTTCAGATAATTCAGTGGAGGACGCATTTTACAAAATCAAAGACAAGCTTCTCAGAATAAGAAAGTTGCGTACTCAAATTGGGAGTCGCCCATTTTATTTATATCCGAACTCACACACACACGACGACAACTGCAATAAAATCCCTTGTGCATCAAGGACCAAGCACCAATGACGCACCAAGAGGATGCTGCAAAAGAAATGCCTACAATTTTCTTAGCAAGAAACTAAGAAACTAACTCTGGCGCAAACTATGAAGACCATTAAGAGAGAAACCTTCTGTACCCAATAAATTCTTCCCCTTATGGAGCAAAAATATCAAATTGGGCCCTGGCATTGCAATGATATAGTCTTACAGTGTCTTTTCGAAAAAGTGCTGAGCATGGTAATGCATATGCCTTATCCTGGTTAGTTATAAAATAAGTTGTATAATTTCGGAGCAAGTAAGTGAAATCCTATATTTACTCTTTCTAATTTTATTTTTTGTTATACTTTCATACAGTTTCATATTTGATTTGCGAGTGTATTTTTGTTTAGTTTTTATGCTATTTTTACTTTCCAATTACTTTTAGAAATTAGTTTTCCATTGGAGAGAGTTGTATAAGTCGTCCTGAGTTCTTATCTAGATGGAATATAATATTCATGTCATGTTCATACGTCTCTTTGTGCGGATTTTACTCTTTTTCTATAGGTAGCATCATCGTCATTTAAGTTCCCTTTTGGGAGGAGGAGTAGAAATCAGATGGAGCGCGCTGAGACAATCATTTCACTCAGATGGCTCCAAGTAAAACCGACTACGTGTTTATAATATTTATCGTTTTCAGAAAAGATTTTGAAACATTTCGAAGAATTGGTTTGTACAGCATGTGCTTAGTGAGAAAAAAATGGAACAAATATTTTGTTATCTCATAGCAGTAATCTCTTTTAAATGAAATCGTTATGTGCAGTTGGAGATCTTTACTGACATGACCAACGAGTATCATGCGTAGAGTGGAACCATGGTCGAAATCACACCACTTTTGTAAAATGTTCGAATAATTCTGCAGTGTCTGTATACTATAAAAATTAAATTAAGCACGATAGACAGTCCCAACGTGTAAACGTTAGGGTACTACTGGCAATTAACGTCGATACAATAACAGCTCAAATGAATCAACAATTCACAAGAAAGCTATCGAGGATAACTGTACAGCGCAAGCTACAGGGTATTGGCCTCTGCAACTGACGTCTGATTACAGCACCCCGGTTCACAAGCTTTTATCGCAAGAAACATCGTAAATTTACATTGTAATATTAATATTGGACCATAGAACGCTTAAATGTGAATTTTAGATGAATCTCTCATCTCATACTTCGAATACTTCTTACTCGTCCATCAGGTCAATTGACGTGTAAGAAACTAAGCTTAAGAAAAGCAAATAAGCTTCCCCTAACCATTTCTGAAAACTAATAAAGTTGAAAAGGTATTGTAGTGGTCTGGAGCATGTTTTTATGAATGCCTTAAATCCATTAATTCTAATGTAATCTAATGCATTTTCGTTAATCATGCATACGTATCCAACATAGCCAATCAAATACTTTTCTACAAGACAACAATAATGTAAGTTGCGAATAATGGGGGGGGGGG
>BMAV01017126.1:32297-49932 GCA_019973955.1 Trichonephila inaurata madagascariensis | reverse complement strand
ACACACACACACACACACATATTTGGTTTAGGGTAAAAGTACAAAATGGAAATCTTTAATTTTTTGAACCGTTTGATTCCGAGAAATGTATATGGCCACCGAAATCTCTTTTTGTCCATTTTCAAGTCTATTGTATGCGCTCTTCCCCAAATAGAACAATAATAAATATTTTTGATAAAAAATTGCAATACTCCTAGTGTTAAATAAATAAAATTTTCATTAAATATGTCATTATTCGATAGAACATTATTTCCAATCATACCAGATTCATTTTTTTCAGGATTTAAGTTACTATTACGTATTTACCACGATAACATGTCAAATGTTATGCATCATATGCAACTACTGTAAGGCTCGTTTCTTTTTCTTTTTCTTTATTATTATTTTTGAATACCTTTTACAAAAATGAGTGGAAAACGGAATAGAATCTATACATATACATTTAGGCTGTTCATTTCCATAATTAAAAAAAAATATCGCAAATTTTCTTAATGAAAAAAATTAATTTTTTCAGAAATTTGTTGCAAATATTTGTGAATTAATTAAGTAACTGAGAGTAAGTTATGGAATTTGTAAGAGGGAGAGAGAGAGAGAGTTATCAAATGTAAATAAATTTATTAGTGCATCAATCTTTTTTAGGCTCGGATAACGGCGATCGCTGTTACACATTTAGCAACACCAAAAGTTGTCTTCTTCATAGATTCCCAAGCAGCAATTTTAGCTTTAAGCAGTAATACACCAACTGACTGCCTTAACATAATTCAGTGCCGAACTAAAATTGCGGGGCTCATCTCATATGGCTGGTCTGTGGCCTTACAGTGGGTCCCAAGTCATGTTGGGGTCCTCGGCAATGAAAGAGCCGACCAAAAATCCAAACAGGGAGCGGAGTCAACTCAACCGGAAGCCCCCTTGACCCTCAGAAGAGCAAAGAGCATTATCTCCATATACATTGAAAAATATACTGCCAAGAGCCAAATAGTGAAGAATTTTGGAAAGCCATGGGAAACTGTCCACTGTGGGCCGAATCCCGAGGCACCTGGAGAGAGCTGAGGCTGTTTCCCGCTTTCGCCTAACTACCGAACATGACCTCCACTGGCTTGGCGTGGCTGCTAACGAGGTTTGCCCAATCTGCGGCCACGCCAGAATGGATGGCGACCACCTGCTCCAATGCACTGAACTCGATGAGTACCCGGCTGCCGACATCGTACTGGGAGGCTCGGCGTCAAATGGTCAAGAAGTCAAGCACGGGCATTGGATAAATAAATAAATAAAAGTAATCTTTTTTATAAACATTAAATTTTACGGCGAAGAATTTCGTAGAAAAAACCTAAAAAAACAACGACATTATTTCAGCCTTATAAGAGTGCATTGTTTTGATTTTTTTGGAATTAAAAGTCATTCTTTTTTTTTCCCTTCCAAACAGCTTAATTTCTCTTAAAAATGCAAAACATTCACTCTTAGAAACTATATATTTTAAACAAAGTTTAAGAAATAAACGAAAAGCCAATTTTTATTAGTATCATTTTTATTTCAGAAAGGAAATAAAATCAATATTTAAACAGATTTTATTAAAAATTGCATTAAATTAAGCCTCTGAATTTCCTATGATGATGGAGTGTGGTAAGTTTATCCTCTGTGATAAGGCCTCGATTGATAACCACCTTTGTAACCACCTTGGTGATGTCCACGATGATATCCATGACCAGACCCACGATGACCACCATACCCATGATGACCACGCTGCTGATGTCTGTATGGCACGGGAACAGCTCCAGCGCTTGCGATAAAAAGAAGAGCAAATACAGCCATAAAGATGAGCGAATATATCCTCTGAAATGAATTTTTTTAAAAATAAATAAATAAATATAAAATAAAAAATTTGTTGAATTTTTTTAGATAAACACTTTGAAAATATCAAGAAAAAAATTGAAGGGAATTCAAAAGATTTCTCGATAAAACTACAAAATACTTATTTTAATAGTCTTGTTATACGATATTAATATTTTCGAAACAAATGCTTATTAGGAATATTAATCACATTCAAGCATAATCTTAGAATGAATTTTTTTTAAATGCAATAGCAGAAATATTAAGTTTCGTTTAAATTCAGATAAATTAAAAAAAAAACAACAACAACCCAGGCTTTGTTAAAAATATTTTATTAATTATAGTTTATTTATGTCTTTAGTGTGAAATAGATGTTTTTGTTATTCTATTTTGGTCTTAGACACCTCGTCATTGAAGATAGGAATAAATTGCTATATTTAGATAAGCATTACATTTAGAAGACATTCGCTTTGTTTATCTAAACATACCGTGATCTAGACTGAATATAGCAAACGTGGAATTAATAATTATTTAACGATATCGTTTTGAATGTGTAAGAGCTACATTCCCATCTCACTACAAAGCTGCACGAGGGTTATTCGCGACTGCCCTCGCAATTCTGAACCATGGTCAAGTGACGAGGACGACACTTGAGCTGGCACTCCCTCTTCTAACTTCCACTCCACACCAACCAACGGGAGGATATTTGAGCCTCGACATATTTAGCCTGCATCGGCCTCCTCTTCACGGCGGGTCTTCAGCGATAGTGGGTTCGAACTCATGATGCACCTGCCACGAATCCGATACCTTGAACACTGGGCTACCGCGGCCCCCGATAACATTTTGAAGAAAGTAGATTTAGAATTTGTATTATAGAAAATCTACTTTTATTTAGCTTTGTAAACGAAAAAAAGTTTTATTAGTGAATACTATTGAATTTTTGTTCTACCCAGAGAGAGGATGAAACAATTTGCATTCAAATCAGTTTTTACTATTTTGATAAAATTATATACACGGGCATACAAATTATTTTTAATATCAGAACCATTTAATAAATAGTAATTTAATGATAACCATTTATAAAATTTGTGCAATAATGTCTTTTGGAATTGACTAGTATAATAATAATTTGCAAAAATATTTCCACTATACTTATTTCGATAAATCATTGTTAAAAATAATTGAGGTTGAAAGTTTCTCACAGCATTGGATTTGTATTTATTAAATTTTTAGAAAAATGTTTTAATCACTTTGTGAGTATTAAAAACTTTACACATTTTATGAGATTTGAAAGTAAAAATACATTTATAAATTTATTAGTCTTACATTTCCAAGGAAAAAATATTCATGTTAATATTAGCTAAAAAGGCCCCGTGGTCGAATGGTAGCTTTTCGTGTTTCTCCACCACAGGTCAGGGTTCTATTCCCGGGCTGGGCAAGGTCGACTCAGCCTTTCATCACTACAGCAGTGGGTGTATAAATAAATAACAAGTTTGCTTGGAGACTTAGACACTGGGATCTCGCTTCAGACTGACCACCTGATCAGGACATCTGCTCATGCACCTCAACGCCCAATGATCACGTATACAGGAATGGGCACAGTACGCCATGGCTCTCATGACCTGTTGCGCCACTGAGTTTGAGTTTTAATATTAGCTAACACTTCGTTTTCTTATCAAGGTGAGATAACAAAATTTTTTCTATTTTATAAAAGAATATTCCATATAGGTTAAATAAAACTAGAATAATAATTACTCAAACAACATTATTTTATTTGATAAAAAAAATTCGGTTTCAATATGAAATCCTATAACACTCAAGTTAAATAATAGTTTATAGTTTAAAATGGTTTAAGAACGACAAAAAGATTTACATTTGACTACAATTTTATTTTTCAAAAATTCTTGAAATGTTATTCTGTGTGATGAAAAATAAATTTATGGTGCATTAAAATTTATATGAGCTTAGAATAAGGTTTTAAATTAATAAAAGAACAAAACATATTAAAAACTGATTCTTTAGTTAGCATTTTATATATGAAAACAATGCGTCCGATACAAGCTACGTACTCGATAATAATAATTTCTAAATTTAATCACTGGCTTCACTTGAAAATGCATGAAGTTCAAAACAAAGAAAGAATACATGTAAATTTAAACATACGTTAACGATCAGTAGAGAAAATGCTAATTTTGAAAATGTTACGTATCACAAGTAAAAAAAAATTTGAGCCCACAAGGGCTCGTTTTGAAGTGATTATTTTAAACAATAACAAAGAAAATAAAATTTTATAAGTTTCTTGCATTTAAAGTTATAAAAACGGAAATGTATGGGAAAAAATATAATTTATTTTTAAGCTACGGATTCTTGTGTTGGGACTACTTTATATAAACTAAAAACGCAACATTTTATAGAATTAATTGTATCGACAATGATTTGTGGCTTCTGTTAACTTCTATGCTCTTAGGACAAGGTTGCAAGACTAAAATTATGCATCTTCAAATTAAAATTTTTAGATTAATACTTTAAAGAAAGAAAGAAGAAAAGATACAAATGACTTAAAAAATATTTCACTTATAATTATTTCTACAACAGCCTGAAAAACTGAGTAATATAAGTTAAACGTATTAATTTCAGCTTAAATTATGATATATTAGATATTATGAAAATATGCGCAACAAAATATTTTCTGGATTTTTAGTCTATCAGTTATAAAAAAGTTCATCTGTTTGTAATCCAGTAATTAATATAAAAAAGTTTCATAAAAGTCTACATATGATGTATATATATATATATATGTGTGTGTGTGTGTGTGTAATGTATCAGTGGGATGGTATTCCTTTTGTGAATTGTAGTCGTGGCAGTAAAAAATCGCTTGATATTAATCATATCATTGTTTATTTAATTTTAACATCAAGGGATTTATCTTGAGCTTGCTGTTCGCTCAATAGCAAAAATACAAGAGACGGTATTATTCACTATCCACGTTTAATTATGCAAGGAAAAAAATGGAAAAATGCAATCTAAAAAATATAATCTCGTGCTCAAGTGAAGAGAATTATTAGTTATTTCTAGAAATTACATCACTATTTCAGGAGAAGTTTCCTTAGTTTAGCACATATAAGCTATTATGATATTTTATACTTGGAATCGTGAATAAATACATCAAAAATTCAAATTATTATTCTTTTAACGAATAATCACCAACAAATCTGTCAAAATATAGGTTTTAATTTTGTAATGTCAGATGAAACGAGACCCCTTTTCGAAGGAAGATATTCGCGCGTAATTAGGATTTAGATACTATAAATAAATAATATTCAATTATTAAATAAATATTAAGTTATTACTTATATGCACTATTATTAGTAGTTTTTACTTATATTACGTACATAAATGAATTATTTGCATGTATATAAATGTAAACATCGAAAAATACAACTTACCATTTTGTTGATATAGGAGTAACAGATGAACTAAATGTTTCTGAAATAGTTTTAGTTTGCTACAGATCTCAGAAGTTCTTTTATATAGGAGCCCTTATATAAGACTTGTAAGCCTCGAAGGGCTTGGAATGTTGTTTCTTAAGTGTTTTTGCTGATTTTAAGCATTTATCGGTAAAGTAAAGGAAATGCGATAATTCAGAAGTCCCATTATTGCATGATGTCTAAAGCACAATAAATATCGATAACAAAGTTCATTTTGTGCATTGAATACTGTTTATATATAAAAAGGGAACAGATGTAAAGTACATATTTAAACACGGAATTCAACTATAGAGACATTTCCGTTTTTATTTTTGGGAAAGAGAAGCATTTTTGCTTAGAAATAAAGGTATTTTAAATTCTGTTTTTTGAGGTTTAAAACTTGATAAATAAGGTTGAGTTTTTTTTTATTCTAGGGCATGTAGACTGTTGTTTCTACAATCGGTTTGCACTACAGAAAAGTTATTTCATGATATTAAAGACACAATAAATAATTTATTTTCTAAAAACTATGATTAAATAGCTTAAAGAGAAACAATAATACATTTAAATTCAACCTGTGAGAGGCTAGCATCTCTCTCGGGCACCTAGATTTGTGGGAGGTAGGGAGGAAACACTCGACACGATCCAATCAATCTATTTATAACAAAAAACAGATACAATTTCAATTAATAATAATAAGATAATGTCTCAATGCTAACCGCAAAAGTGGAACAACGACGGTAAAACGCGAATGATTAGGAGACTATCCAACTTGATCCTTACCTTAATAAAGGACCTAACCTATCATCAGATTTAATCTAATACCTATTCAATCTCAGTGAACAATAAAACTTCATCCTAATGATTTCTTAAACACGATAATTCAAATATGATACTTTCAGTAGCAATCTCCCCTGATTCGAGTATATCTCCTCTCCTACTCTCTTCAAGTTAGAAACCTTGACTATATATATAGTAAATTAATTTAAATATAACGATTCTCTTCTTCCGAAGGGTTGTTTGTGAATAACGCGAATTGATAGCCCAAAGATTTCCCAAGAAGATTGATTGAAGAAACGCGTATAGATCCGTCACAAACCTAATGTGATTATTTTAGAATACTCTCGTTGGTGACATTTTCGATAGGGTTAATTTTTATCACATTCTATATGCGAGCATAAAAATTTATAGACTTGCTGTTTTAACTATTTAAAACATTGTTTTAAGAACGCTACGTGATGCAGCATGAATTTTAAACTAATTGTTGTGACATGGATTCGAGCCACTAAAGACTCGCCGAAAGGAAATACCGTTGCAAGTTAAATGTGTATCCTCATGTTGGTGTGGTATAGAAGCCTGAAGAGTGGGGTGCCAACTCATATGTCCTCCTCGACACCTGACAGGGGTTTACAATTACGAAGTCTGTTACTTAATGTTCTCGCGTTGCTGCTAAGTGAGACGTTAATAAACACACATACAACACAATTAAACGATGGATATATATATAAAAAAACCCTCATTTGTTCTTTACGATATCGTGTTTCGGATGTACTGAATTGCTAAAAACTTGTAAAAATCTAAAAATGGCTCCTATTGAATTGTTTTTATTTTTGTATAAAATACAATTTATTCGCTACAATAAATTGGCCATTATTTCCCTTTAAGTGCTATTCTACGTTAAGAAATCTAATTGAAATGATAAAATTCACTTTTTAAATCAATTTGTTCTAACAAATTTCTTTAATCAAATAATTATTGAATATACTTGTCAAAAAAATACAATTCTTTTTGACAGAATAAGAAAGATATAAAATTCCCATGTAAAACGGTATCACCCAAACACTCCAGGAATAAGAAAAGAAAAAAAAAATCTAATATTGAGAATTTATCATCATTATTTAAAGAGAAATATTCTACTAAGTATCGTCTTGGTATCAAATTTAACAAGTAAATCTGGATGAATTTTTGAAAAAAATTGAGCGTTTAATCTTCAAAACTCAAGAAATGAGATAAAATTCATTCAATGATTTTTTTAAGTTGATCTTTCTTCCAGTTCTGGGACGCTTACAGATTATTGTACAAATTAAATTAAATTATATTCGACAGAAAGCTTTTTTTTTTGTAATAAAAAAAATATCTTTGAATCTGTTCAATTCCAATCAAGCATACGTTTCTTAATCTGATTTGTTTTCCATTTCTCTTTTCTGAAAATAAAACCTCATTAGTCTTGAGAAAATTCCTAATCTCTTATCTAAGTAGTACCCATCTATACTCAGATTAAAACTGTTGCCATATGACAAAAGCAACGAGTTTCTTTTCTAGATTATTTAATCTTTTTTTTTACATCGAAATTCAAAATTTAAATAGCGGAGTCTAATTTCAAATTTAATCTCGCGAATTGTGTTATCGTTATTTCTACTGATGGGGTAGAAGAAAAAGAAACAAAAAAGTTCCATCTCTCGTTTGCTAGAACAGAATATTCTCGTCCTTAATCCGATTTAACAGCATGGATACTAAAATGAGATAAGCAATTGAAATAAGGATCCATGTAACGGAACTAAAATCCAATCAAAATGCTGAAACTAAATCTCCTTCGTTTTAGAATAAAAGAACGCGAGTAAAGCACCTGAAGCGAGAATCAAATATCGAATATTTATGCATCAGATCCTTTTTTCTCCTCCTAAAAAGCTTAATTACTTGAGAAGATTGAAAAACTTATTTTGTTAAGACTATTGTTAAGGACATTTTTAGCATCGAGAAATTCTAATCTCAGGAATCTTGTAAGAGAAATATACGGCATAATTTATATATCTTTTTGATTTAAAAAAATCACATGATTGTATTGGATGTAACTTCTAAATCTGTTATTATTTATCAAAAATTCGCACTTACTTAAGTGGGCACATTACTCTAAAAATGACCAAAATATAGTGTTTTTGTATTGGCTATTTTAACTGTGTGACTTTTCTAATAATGTGCACAAAATTTCTTAGCTCTAGTTACATTATTTAGGCTGTTATTTAACTTTCTTAAACGATATGTCGCAGCGAAATAGGAAACTAGAAAACGTTGGCGTATGCCTTTATAGCTCTTTCATTTATTTTACTGACCTTTAAAGCTTTAAATGGCTTAGTCTTATTTTTTTTCATTTTCACCGTAATCATATATTTAAAACGCAAAGGATTTTTTTTCTATTCAATATAAAATTTAGAAACTTTTGTTTATTTTTTTTGTATATACGTTTGATGATTATGTGTCTGAAATAAGGATTTAGGTGAATAGTTATTTTAAAAAAATTCGCGAAGTTAGATATAATTTTTTTAAAACCGTTTTTTATAATGTTCGACTGGAAAAAATTGTAAAATTAAAAGGATCATTCGCAATGCTAATTCCATGCACCGAATTGTAAGGAACAGATCTAAGAAAACTAGAAAAAAATTGTTCAAAAATATTAATATTTGTAAATGTAAATGCAATTTTAAAAAATATTGACATACTTTTGAAGATTTAAAATTTAAAATGATTCTTTGTTTTCAAATGTGTTTTTCTGAAATTCATGTGAAAGAAGATTTCATTTGTATTCAAAAAAAGGGTACATCTATATCTATAAAAATGGATGTTTGTTTATATGAAATTGCATCACTCCAACACTGTTAAGCCGATCACTATAAAAATTGGCATGGATATGTATTTAATTGTAGAGAAGGTTTTTGTGCTATTCTCTTTGTTACAGCTCCACACCAGGTGGCGCTACGGCATATAAACTTCTTCACCGTTCAATCAATCGCTAAGTTGCCAACAGGGTCACCAAAAATGATGCCAACTTGACTCTATCACCAACATTTCACTATGTTTCCATTGAATCTTCATTATAGTATAAGGAACTACGTTGCTTGCGAATATTACAATTTTAACATAAAATTAATACAACAGAAATTAATATTAACGTATTACACATCCAGATATAAATTATATGCACTATTTTAAGAGCTCAATGCACAAAATGTGTAACAATGTGTTACTTTTGCTGAGCAGAGATCAGCTTAGGAAGGTGTTTTCAAAAATCGACCCACAAGAGAGTTACAGGGAGTTATAAATAAGAAAAAAATACTTTTTATCAGCTATTAGATCTACAGACTTAAAATTTAACAAATATGTTATTTTGTTCAGCTAAAATATGCAAAAAGATTTTTTTTTGTTTTACTTGAAATTCACGTAATACTAACTCATCAAAAACTTCTTTATCCTTCAATGTGTATTGTTTAATTTTTCAATTCACCCGTACAAAGAATGGGTATACCACAGTTAATATCTTACCTTTAAAAAATTGTGTCTGTGTACCGTGACCTCTTCAATACATTCAAAAATTTCTAGAATAGACCACAAATCAACGAACAAGTACAGTTATACTGTAATCCTAATAAACACTAAATAAATTCAAAACAACAAAGAAATGCTTCGTATCAACCTATTCGAGTGTCTCAAATGGCATATTACTCATAATAATAATAATAATAATATATCACGAATAAACTTATAAATGTTTTGCAAATGAAAGGAAAACGGGAAACGATAAATCCAGTTTTAAATTACATCAGAAAAGAGTGAATTAGAATTTGATGAAAGCATGAACCCTAAATCATGTAATTTATATTAAATGTTACACATTTATTTATTTTAAACAATATTTATATTCTAGATAGAATTAAAAAAAGAAACTGATAGTCAATAGTTTTTTTTAATTGTAAATACGTAGTTTTATTGATATTTTTTAATAAAATTTAATTTATTTATATTTTTATTAGAAATATTACGACATTTATTATTTTTTATAACCAGAATTTAGGAAAGTTCAAAATTTTTAGCTACTGACATGGAGATTTAAATTATCGAAGTTTTTTTTAATGATTTTCTTCCAGTTTGGTGCACCAGTTAAGATGTTTTCCTCTAAACATTTTTACTGAGGAAATAATGCCAGTTTATAAAAAATCCCAAATAAATAACATATTCATAAGAATTATATTTAAAATTTTTCTCCTGTCTTGAATGAATAAGAATGATTTAAATGTCAATAATGATGAAAGAAAAAAAAGGAAAAAAGAAAGATATTTAAATACATATACAAACCTAAGTAAAAATATAAAATGCCTAAAAACTAGAATGGTAATTCTATGTACTAAAACAAGTGATTTTTTTTTTGAAATTTGGAGATGTTACATTGAAACAACTTTTTTCAATTCCTGAAGTGAAAACGAGTTTATGTTACGCTTCTGTGGTTTCTGTTTTTGTAAAAGAGTTTTATAAGATAATTGAGAGATGGATGTAAAGTCTACAACTTTATGGAAGGTTATTCCTTATTTTACGTTTCACAAATCAGGAGCAGAACTATAATAAGGACATTAAGACAACTTAAATTTTAATTTCAAGTGTTCGAATTGAAAATGAATCCAACTCGTCTCCTAACACACAATGTTTGGCTTTTTTGTATTACATTTTGAGACACTCAAGTGGTCATGATCCGAACTGTTGACTTAATATTTGTTGAGTCATTGCTTTAATTCTGTTACTACCACTGAAAACAGATTAAAGCTGGTGCACAATAAATTTGCCGAGGTTTGGTGAGTGGGGTGCCATCGAGGTATAACTCTCGGTCACCTGATCTGGGGTTAAACTACGAGGTCCGTGCCAACGCCCTTGTGTTGTATCGAAGGGCGACGTTATTAAGGTATCCGACTACGTTCGGAACCGTGATTTAGCAAAAGCGTATAAATGGATAATATTTATGATATTTAGTGTCTCTTAGATTAGAAAATGTATATAAAATTGTTTTAAGAATAGTATTACAATAAAAAATTATTTAAGTACAATATTTTGACAAAAAATGAACAAAGAATGACCCGTTTTAAAAATATTCTCCCTTTGTGAAAAATGCTTCTATTATAATAATATTTTGTCTGTATATAGCTGTAATATAGATCTCTCTACAGAGGCTCAACTAGAATTTTGGAAATATATAACTTAGAAGTGGGTTTATCCATGTTTCACGACAACATAGGGGATAAATTTTAAGAAAAAAACGCCGATAATTATTTCAAATGATTAACTCTGAAAATAATGTGAATTTTTCAAAAATCGTAGTTGAGCCTCTGTACAGAGGTCTGAACTATACACAGGCAAAATATTATTATAATAGAAGCATTTTTTACAAAAGGAGAACATTTTGAAAAAAGGTTATTCTAACTTAATTTTTTGCCGAAATATTGTATTTAAATCCTTTTTTATTTTGCCAAAATGTGCTTAAAACAATTTTATACATATATTCTAATCTAAGTGACACTAAATATCATAGAAATTATCCATTTATGCGCCTTTTTAAAATCACGGTTCCGAACGTAGTCGGATACCTTAAGTAACTGACAATCTAGTTTTTATGTACACATTGAGTTAAATATTCTTCATACTTACTTTTATTTTGTTTTTAGTTTCCCCTTTACGCCCTTCCTATTTTTCACTTAATACGATGAAAATAGTTTAACAAGAAACTCAAATACTTCTTCGTGTGTTAAAGTATATTGTAATACATATATCTATTCAAAAAAATTAAGTTTATTAGAGTACATTTTATTTATATAGATATGTATATACGCATGTATTCGATAAAAATCCATAAAACAAAAACATTTACAAAAACTTAAATACAAAATTTTCAAGTTTTTTTGAAAAGCAAAACATTTATTAAATTTTTGGAAAATAATCTGATATTTTCCTTTGCATGGTTCACTGCCGTCAATTTTGTTATTCATTTAACCATTGGATTGGGCGCCTAAAAAGCTGTACATATTTTTCATGATGTTCCTCATTTCGGATGACGTGGAAACGGGAAATGATTAATCGTTTCATTTTCGTCGTCGGAATCTGCACAAATGATATTTTTTGAGCTCTTTCAACAAACTCCAAAATGTCTTTATCTGCCAAAATTGGGGCTGAACACACATTATCATTTTCTATTGCAATGAATTCTTCCGATGATACACTAGGGAAGTCCAATAATACAGAAAAATAATTTGAAACTACCTTTCTTTCATTTTACACCCATCTTAAATCTTTGGTGTTTTTCGTATTTTGCTCATTCCCAGAAGAAAAATCTTTTCGTGTTAAGCAATGCTCGTTTCGTGTTAAGAGAAAAAAAATTGCATGGAATTACCATTTTTACGTGTTAACTGATATTCCGTCTTAAGCATTTTCGTGTTAAACGCATTTCACTGTATTATTATTTCGAATTTATGTGTTTTTATACAGCTCCTGTACTTCTATTCATTTTATACACTGAAGAGCCAAAAAATCTGGTACAGGCATGCGTATGCCAATAAAGAGATATGGAACCAATCAGGGTACGGCGCTGTTGTCGGCAAAGCCTATATAAGACAACGAGAGTCTGGCACAGTTGTTAGATAGGTTACTGTGTACGTGTGTGTTACAATGGCAGGTTATCTAGATTTTAGTGAGTTTGAACGTGGTGTTATAGTCGGCGCACGAGAGATGGGACATAGCGTCTCCGAGGTAGCGATGAAATTTTGATTTTTACTTACAACCATTTCACAAGTGTATCGTGAATATAGGGAATTCGGTAAAACATCAAATCTACAACATCACTGTGGCCAAAAAAAGAGCATGTAAGAACGAGACCAACGACGACTGATGAGAATCATTAAGCGTGACAGACATGCAACCCTTCCGCAACTTGATGCAAATTTTAATGCTGGCCCCTCAGCAAGTGTCACGGTGCGAACCATTCAACGAAGCATCATCGATATAGGCTTTCGGAGCCGAAGGCCCACTCGTGTGCCCTTATTGACTGCACGACACAAAGCTTTACGCCTCTCCAGGACCCGTCAACACCGACATCGGACTGTTGATGACCAGAAACACGTTGTCTGGTCTGACGAGTCTCGTTTCCAATTGAATCGAGCTGATGGACACGTACGGGTATGGAGACAACCTCATGAATCCATGGACCCTACGTATCAACAGGGGACTGTTCAAGCTGGTGGAGGCTCTGTGATAATATGGGACGTAAGCAGTTGGCGTGATATGGGACCAATGATAGGTCTAGATACAACTCTGACAGGTGACAGGTGAGTAAACATCCTGTCTGATCACCTGCACCCCTTCTTGTCCATCGTGCATTCCGACGGACTTGGGGAATTTCAGCAGGACAATGTGACACCCCACAGTCCAGAATTGCTACAGAGTGGCTCCAGGAGCACTCTTCTGAATTTAGACACTTCCGCTGTCCATCAGAATCCCCAGACATGAACATTATTAAAGATATCTGAGATCCCTTGCAATGGGCTGTTCAGTGGAGATCTCCACCCCCTCTTACTCCTACTGATTTTCGGACAGCCCTGCAGGTTTAACAGTGTCAATTGCCTCCAGCACTACTTCAGACATTAATCGAATCCATGCCACGTCGTGTTGCGATACTTCTGCATGCTCGTTGGGGCCCTATACGATATTAGGCAGGTGTACCACTTTTTTTGTTTCTTCAGTTTATATAAGTATTGTTTCTATAAAATAAATTGATCTTTCATTGATTCATTTTAATTTTCTTAATTTGCTGCTCCTATTTAATAGGATCAAAAGGCCGTAGTAGCTGACTGGTCATAGTCGTGAACTCGTGGCCGAATTGTGAAACCTAGTGCTTCTGAAGGGGCCAATGCACGCTCAATCTGTCGAAGCTCAAAGTCCACCCATTGGCATGGTATGGAAGGTGGAGAGGTTGCTTGTATGCCTGCTCAGGTGTCGTCCTCGTCATTTAAACGGAGTACAAAATTATGAAATCCGTCGCGAATAGCCTTCATGTAGTTTCGCAGTGTAACGTCACTAATAATCAACTTGTAATATTAGGATCAAACAAATATCTTAATTTTAAACTATCCTTAATGTAAGTAAAATTTCTGTTTCAGAAGGAGCGTACCTTTGTGATTTTACGGAAAAAATTTCCTCTTATGACTTTAAATTTGTTTTTAATCGTCATTCTTAACTTATTTCTAGACGTAACTGCATTTGATTTGAATCAAAGACAGTTTTAAATTATAATTAAAAGAGATGAGAGCATTCTATATAGGGGCTGAGAGTGTCTGCTGGTAAAGGAGAGAGTTTTATGGAAGGTTCTATAGGTTCTCTCACAATTCATTAGAAATGGAAAATTAGAGATAAAATTAAACTTCTTTCGAAAAATTAGATAAAATTTCAAATTTGATACTTCGGTAAACATGACCCAAAATTAAGATTCTGCAAAAAGTTTTTTAAAATTTAAAAATTCTTATATTGTACATTAGTACCTGTAAATAAAACTCATTCATTTTGAATATGTATGGGAGTGATTATCGTTGACAAATATGTTTCTTTTTAAAAGAAAGTTTCTGGAAAACGTAAGAGTTGACAATAAAAAAATACACGAATTGATTGGCTGAAAACACGTGATTGCAGTTATCATGTGATTAAAAAATGACATCACGTGATTTTAGACCATTGCAGTTTTCTTGTGACTATGACGTCACATGGATTTTTATCTGATTGGCTGGAAACATCTTTCGGGCTAGATTCATGACGCTCTGTAGCTAGCTCTGAGGAGGCTTGTATCAAAATTCCTTCAGGGTCCTTTTTTAGAATGGTTAGTGGTACTGTAGTTCAGTTGTCCCCAACCTTTTTATCGCCGCGGACCGGTCAACGTTTCTTAATTTTACCGCGGTCCACTGAGGGGGAGGACGTTGGTTGCTTATATTTTAGACTGTTTTGATTTAACACTTTTAACTTAATTGTATTTACTGGTGACATCGGAATAAAATATAACTATACCAAAAAAAAAAGGAATATAAAGTGATTTAACAAAGAATATAAATTGATTTTCATCAAAAGTAACCCAAATCCAAGAAAAATATACCACAGTAAATAAAAGGGAAATAATTTAATGTTTCTTGTGCGGACCAGTAATCTTTGATCCAAGGACAGGGGGTTGGAGACCATCGCTGTATTTACATATTTTGGGGCCCCTGTAGCAGGGGGGGGGAGGTCCTATATCATTGATATGGCTGATACGATAGTAGATACACCCCTGGTCACGTGATAAATGCAATCACGTGTTCTCCGTTGAATTCAAAACTGATATTAGACTTGTACTTGTTCTACTAGTAAAATGCATATAAAAATTCAGATCTGATAACAGGGTAATGTGTTTAATTATTAATTTTCCTTAAAAAGTAATTTAAAATAAAGAAAAGAACTTTTTAATCAAGTGCATCTTGTTTATCTATGTGCGTTATTATTGTTGACAAATATGTACATTTTAAGGGGACATGGTACGATTTACGCAAAAATTTTTATTTAAGAATTTTTAAAAAAAATTTTGAATGCCTCTCATGTGTGTATACTATGTAAAACAGGTTTTGTGCTCAAAATATTTTAAGAAACTAACCATATAATTTTTTAAGGAAAAAAACTTAAAATTTGTGAAGTGATTTTAAAATGCTACTCCTCCTATAAAAATTTACGTATACACGTGAAATTTGATTTACAAGTACGTGAAACTTTGTATAACAAAAGTTGGTATCGGTCGATTGAGATAACATGATTGGTATTCGTACAATGCTTCTTTTTATGAATGCTTATTGAAAATTCCTTAAAAAAATGTATAAATTCTGAGTTCAATTATTTTTAAAAAAAATAAGTACTGCTTTGATTTAAAAATACATACCCACTTTTGTAACGTGTGCTATTGGCAATAGGTAAAAAAATTCAAAGTATTAGTCACAATAGAAAAAAAGCTTTAGCATTTTAAATGAAGACAAACTAGTTATTTTATCTATCTGAGATAAATCAGTTTAAAGTTTTGATTTGCCCTAGGGATGTGAATAAAAACGAACGCAAAAACTATAATGATTCTGTGTTTTTTAAGTTTAGAGCTTTCAAATTTTGTGAGGTTATAGAAAAGTATATAAACAATAATTTAGTCTAAAAAAAATTAGATTTGATTTTTTGACCGATTTTGGTCAAATGAATCGTACTGTGTAAGATAGTTTCCGAGGAAAAAGCGAAAATGGGCAACACCCAATCGAATGAACTGATTGATTCGATAACCATGAGTAGATTTATCATGTTATTATAGTGTCACATAAATTTATGAACTAATTGGCAGGAAACATGTGATTGCAGTTATCAGGTGACCATGACGTCCCATAAATTTAGGTCATTGCAGTTATCCTGTGAGTATGACGTCACATGGATTTAACCTATTTCTACGTATATTCTCAACAATTATTTGCGTCGATAAATCAATGAATCAAAATAATAAAAAATAAAATTGAATAATAACTACATTTGAATTGTGTGTGATAAACATAATAAAACTTGGAAAATACCAAATTTGAAATTCTGTAAACTTTGAATATCAGAACTGAATCGAAGTTTGATAATACGGGTCTACATAAGCGTTGCAAGATGACTTTTCTACGATCTCAACCGGAAAAAACATGATTTTTTTTGTACCTTACATACATACAAAGTGTGATTAATTACACGCGCACTGATATTTCTAATGCATTCGATGAAGATTGGATCTTAAATTCAATAGCAGTACATTACACAGAGACATTCCATTAAGTCAAATAATCAGGCGGATTTTCTTTCAATTTAATGGGACGCTGAGAATTTATTCTAGGGTGAACTATCTGATTAGAGAACTTAGCGATGGGATCTTTATTTGTTGTTTTATCTCGTTCACGTTCCGAGATTTATTATTTGTACTCGCCATCCATTAACTGCGCAAACTAATTACAATGTTACCCATGCACGAAGAAAAGAGTGCACTGCAGGAAAGAAGGCCCTGGAAAAGTTTTCAAGACACATTCTCCTAATAATTAAAGATTATTAGGGAATTACGTTTACTTCTGAGAACCTGTGATTAATGCTTTTAATTTAGAATAAGAATATACAAGCCAGAGATATATGCGACAGAGAAGTGCATAGAATGAAGGATAATTTTAAGCCTAAGTTAGAATGGGATTATCTTTTATATAGTATATTTATTGCAGATTATGCAGAACGATTCTGAGTAATTACTCAACTTTCCGCATTTCGGACTACATTCAGACATTTTCTCAGAAAATTTATAAAAATAGATAAAGAGCGGATTATAGAATATATAGGATAAAGTCATGTATATAAATGAAGAATTTTCTACCAATTCCCCACATTTTAAATGATACTATAAATATGAGTTCGCGTAGAAATAATGTAGACACACACACACACACACACACACACACACACACACACACACA
>BMAV01017126.1:1954-13536 GCA_019973955.1 Trichonephila inaurata madagascariensis | reverse complement strand
TAATGTATAAGGGGGTCGCGATAAAAATTGTGATTGAAAAGGGGGCGTGATAAAAATTATGATTGTGTGTGTGAAAAGGGGGCGCCAGTATTCAAAGTTTGAGAAGCACTGGATTAGAAGTCTCACTGTATACATTAAAATCAATTTATCTCAAAATGTAAATTTTGATGTTCGATGTATCTTTTCTGAGAAACTACTGTTCGCAGATATGTTAATTTTTTATAATATATTTATAATGATGGCTAATATATACTAAAATGAGCTTTTTGTAAAAAACACAAAAATTTATTTCTTACAAATTTTTTATGTGAGACATGGGTCAAATTTCGCATTATTTGATAAAATATTTCATAAATTTTTTTAAAAAATTATAAATTAGCTAAAAGCTCATTTTAGTATAATGAGAAAGGTGCATGTACATATAACAAGCATGTACAGCATGTACACATTTCAAGCATGTACATATAACAGATTTTGAAAAAAGGTGCATCAAAAACAGCCAATTTAACATTGTCACTATATATAGAGAGAGATGTTTCCAACTCCTCTTAAAAATAGAAACAGAATCCACCGGGGAATAGTGGAAAGCATTGCAGTTGAACGAGCTAGCAGGCAGCAAGTCGGATCATTCAAATAGATTTAAGTCGGATAAGTACCTTTCATAATTTAGCTATCTAAATTCGGGCCAAGATTTCTTATTGCACTCAAGGTTTAGTTATTAAAGTGCATTTCGTAAAGTGTTAAAAGTCGAATAAAATTAGTTGTTCTAATATCATGTCTACTTCTCTTCCTCGAATCCTCTCACAACCACGTCCTCCTAGTCGCGACAATGTATTCAAGTAAAAGTTGAATAATTATATTTTTAAGATTTCTTTCACTTTATTTCATATAAATGGGGCATATTAAAAAGTGATACCAGCTTCCGGGGAATGTAATAGGCATGCAATAGTAATAACCAATCCACAGCTTTATTTAAAAATAAAAAAATCAGATAAATTTTTAACAATTTGAGTTTTTTTTAATACTTGGAACTATAAATTGAAAGTCACAAATTGTTTAATTTTTCGAGACATAACTTGCTGGCAGTGGAAAAGACTAGTTTTAATTATTTAATTTTGAACCAATAAATTTTATATTTAGACTAGTTCTTGTATTACGCTGGGAGTAAAAAAAAAATACGTATCGGCTAAGAAATCAATTAAAAAAAATCAACTACATTTACTTTATGAAATGTATCAAACAATAATGTATAAATTTAATTTAGTTTAAATATTTTGGACTACAGAGTTTGAACTTCACTTCTTCATATACCAGCTATTATGTTCTGTAAAATGTAATAATGTAAATAAATATTTTGCCTCGTGCAAATTGATAACAATTGTTCGCAATAAAAAAAACATTTTAAATAGGTTTTAAGTTTTTTTTTTATTTATTTTTTTACATTTAAATAATAGAATTTTAATCATTTACAACAACATTTTGAAATAAAGTATTGATGAATATATTTTAAATGCAATTTTAATCATTACAAAAAAGCTTGCACAGTGCATGATTTTTAAAGTTTAAACCACAATATAAACTATATATATATATATATATATATAATGATATTTAATCGCATTTTCCTGAATTTGATTTGAGTGACATGAATGAGAATTAAGGGAAGCGTCACATTAAATGTGTTGCATAATCAATATAGTTTAAGTCTATCTACTTAAAGTACAAGAGAAAAGCTACTCATTCATTCTCTCATTCACTCCCTCCCTCACTCAATACGAGATCTCTGAACTATTAAAAGTGCCATCTTGAAATTTGGTAGGAATGTTCCTTTTAATGATTAGAGATAAGCTAAGAACGGGTTTTGTTGAAATCGATTCAAAAGAGGGCTTGCAGAGTCGTTATAGATAAAAATATTTCCTTTATTGAACAATTAAATCTTATAAACTTGAAATTAGGTAAGCATGTCTCCTTTGTTCAATGGATATCCGCTAAGAAAGGGTTTTTGCTGGAAATGAAGTCCAAGGGCTTACAGGACTATTATAAGTAATGGAACTGGATAATGGAAATAAATAATGGACATGCTATGGAACTATTAGACGAAGACTTTAAATCTGACAAACATATTTCTTCTGTTGAGTAGAGATCTTTTAAGTACGGAATCCAAAGAGGGTTTGTGGATGGCTTAAGGGAGCGTTATAGATATAGAAAACCCTTATTTTTGAACAATTAGATTTACATGCATGGAATTTGGCAAGCATGTTTATTTTGTTGAGTAAAAGTCCGCCAAGAAGAGGTTTGGAGGAAATCAATTTCGAAGGATGGGAGAGAGTAGGGTTAAAGGGGTCGTAAAAAATAAATACACTTTTGTTTCAGAAATTCTTTTCCTTTTAAATCAAGAGGAGAGTGCTGTAAGAATATTTTTCAAAAAATGGAAAGTTTTAATGCTAGATAATAATAAAATAAAAAGAATATATTGTTATAAAATACCAGGGATGCGGGCGGGTAACAACTAGTGTTTTATAACTAGAATAATGAGCTAAGTCGGAACACATTAAACTTCCATCCTGATATACTTTTACCGAGCCAAATATATATATATAAAAAAAAATAAGAGGACTATTAATTTCTACTTTGTTTATGTATTTATTTAGAATGATTATTCACGTAATTTGCATGATATTAAAATCTTTAATTTTGTTCATAAATTTAATTTAATTATGTATTTTACATCTTTTGGATAATTTTATATAAAAATCACTGTCAAATAGTCATAAAATAATTAAAATGTGCATCTTTCAGTAAACTTATAATTTAATATTTGTCAAACATTTCATAAGGTTTTTGAAATTTTTATTCCATGTTGATTTTTGTTAATAAAACAGACACAACTAAATTTTTTGTATCTTTTTAAATCATTTTGCATTACATAATCATTGCACTAAATTGAAATCAGATAAATCTAAATGAGATATAATATGGTTACATAATTTATACATATCGATGTTTTTTCTAATAAGTCACGATTTAATATGTATATATCAAAAACTAGAACAATTAACTCCGCTAAAAAATACTTGCTACCGAAAATACAATTTGATTTGAATTCAAAATAATTGTGTTTGTATTGTGTAAGAAGAAGAAATCTATTTAGGTCCAGAAGATAGAAAAAACGTCCTTCATTTTCTTCAAGTTTTTTCTCTATTGTTGACGGTCAACTAACTCCAACGAAGCATGAAGCTCCAAGCACTAATTGATCCAATAGAGTAATCTCCACCCTAAGGAGCAGTATATAAATGTGATTCGGAAATATTCAATCATCGAATCATTACAAGCCAAATAATTTCCTCAAATATTTTTGAGCACAGCTCAGCAGTTACTTTAGGCTTGATTTAAAGAAAGTATTTGTACTTCACCATGGTAAGTGTTCCAACTTCTTTTTATTCAATACAATTGATTCTACTTTAAATTCACTTATTTATTTGTAGGTTTACAAATTTATCTTATGTTTTTACGAGACCATGTGAAGTTTTAATAAGAAATTATATGTAGTAATTGTGTCCTTTCTTTTATTTTTCCTTTTAGTATTACTTTTCACATAAACATTTTTGGAACTAATTTGGGATGCCTTGTAATACTGAAATTGGCCTTCAAATCTAGATTTTTCGATACTTTTATGATTTCATAGAAATATAATTTGTAGAGAATAAGCCATTAATATTTGTCTGCAACATATTTTCAAAATGGTGTTGTTCATATGATAATTCATATCTTTTTGACATACATAATCAAAGACATTAACTTATGTTAGATAATACATTTATTATTTGTTTCAGAAATGTTAAATTTCAAAGAAAAAAATATTCATCTAAAACATTGGAGAGTTTTTCCAACCTATGGAAATTTTTTCCGCAATATTATATTAAAAAATACATTTTAAATGTATTTAATTAGATTTAAAAATGCATTTCCCTTTTAATTACACTGCAATAATGCCAGTGGCGTAATGGAGAATATTAGGGTCCCTCTGCAAAGTAAAGTTTTGGGCCCCAAAGCCAGAGCTTACGTACTTGGCATCACTCAGGCTTTGTTCCCCCCTCCTCACGGTGCGGTGGTATATGTTACGCCGTTGTAATGCAAAATGTCTCTTATAAAAACTTCAAAGTATTCAAATATTTCTTTTTAAATCTTAAGGTTTCCATATTATTTTTATCTCTAAATGCTGAAATATATAAAAAGGTATAATGGATAAATATTATGAAATATTAATACACCAAATTAGCCAATTTAAACTTTAAAATTTTTGAAATTAGGCCACCTATAACAAAACTTAATGTTAAAATTTTTTAAAATAATTACTTTCTTAAATATACAATATGTTTTATTCTTATTTTTAAATTGTGAATTTGGAAAATTATTAGAAATTTAATAGATTTACAAATTTTAATCCAGTGTCAGTAAAAGAATATATAATTTCAATTAAACGTACTCTATTAAGACAATCCAACCTTTTGACATTCATTATAAAAAAGATATGATATAATGTATGAAATGCTAACTGATTAAGAAAAATGTTTTTTGCACATTTTTGATACAGTTAGGATCTCTTATATTTAAATTCTTTTTCAGAATACTTCTCTTGTCATCATTGCTTTGGTCTGCACCATGCTGCTGCTTACAAATGTTTCTGCCAATCCTGTACCTGAAATAGAACTTCGTCACCACCATCATCACGGTCATCATCACCATCATGGGCATCACCATGGACATCATCACCATCATCATCACGATCATCACCATGACCATCATCATGATCACCACCACGATCATCATCATGACCATCACCACGATCATCATCACGGTCATCATCATCACCATGGACATCACCATCACCATGGGCATCACCATCATCATGGACATCATTGAAAAGGGCATCAAAATATTTTACTCAAATTCTTGGGAAAATTTAGCCAGCAATGTAACGTTAAAGGTTTAATCGAATAAAATATATTCAGATATTCATGCTAGTTATTTTCTATATTTTACTGTCAAAAATGTCTCGAATTAAATATGCAAAAAAATATAATAATATATTTTTTCACAAGAAATAGTCTTTTCAGTTAATATTTGTAACATTTAAATAATAGCATGGCATCATGAGTAAATATATGAATTATTTTTTTTATTTCTATTTAAAATTTTAGTAATCATAAATGAATATTACTTTAAAAATTATGAGAAATAATTTTATGATAATTTACAGCAAGGATTTTAAATGGGTTTCAAACGAAGTTAAGATAATTTTTAAGTACTCCAAACTTTAAAAGCGTTGCTAACATACATTACCGAGAACTGTGTTTCTTATAAAAATAACTCTATTAAATTTGAGATGGCAAAATTAAATATATGAATAATGTCAGTTATGAATAAATATCTTTAAAGCTTTTTCGGAGAACGTTCTATTTCCTTGCTAAGCGAAAACATGTCTGAAAATTTATTTTAAAGTCAACATTCATATGAGAGTTATCAAAATCTTTTTTTTTATTTATTCACACTATTACAAATTATTCACAATATTTTATGCAATTTGCCGAAACACCTAGTTGCTTAAATAGTTTTTCTTATGCAAAAACGCATGGTAAATGTTGCTTTGCACTATAGTTTACTATAGAATTAAACAGGGTACCCTGTTTGTCCCCACAAATACAGACCCCCCCCCCCCCCGTTCACGATCATGTTAAAAATATATTTTAAATTTGTAATCTTTAAAAATGTATTATATAAATAAGAAAAGATTTAAAAATTACATTAGTAACACTACGTAAGATTGCATAGCATTATGTAGTAAATAGGGATTGTGTGCAATACCGGTATTTTGGGCCATTTGTGCAATTTTGTAATACCGGTATTCACAAGTTTAAGTACCGGTTTTTCGGTATTTACTAGAAATTTTTTTTTTAAAATTGTTTCCACTATATGTTCAGGAATCGCCAACCTATCAAAATAGAATACGTTTTTTGTTTTTATGTCTCCCTAACGGACGAAATTAATTAGACTGTGGGTATAAAGTTGCATCGTACAATCAAGAGAAATGATAAAATATGCGAATTATCCAAGGAGGTGGACCAAAAATATTATTTTACAGCTCACAGCAATACTGCACACGTTCAAATTTCGTAGTCTGATATTTGTATGTGTGAAAACAAGGTTGTAATTGTGAAGAAAGTGCGTAATACATCAATATTTTTTAAATTGGTGAGTTGTATTTGCATATCATACTTGAATTTATGTATCATCATGACTTTAAAAATGAAAATGAAAAAGAAGGAAAGAGACTAACCAATTCAAATTTGATAAAGTTTATCGTAAATTTTCTTAAAATTTTTTCCCCACAAACATCATCCATATTCAAAAGAATTCGGTACAGTTATCGAAGATGATGATGACAGAAATGCCGATAGTGAAAAGGAATTGTCTCTTGAACAAAAATTAGAATTAGCGATAAGTAAAAAAAATCAACATACCAAAATAAAATACAGAAATCAGCTATATCCAAAACCATCCGACGAGAAATCGATTTATTTGAAGATGAGAGGTTTAGAGATAGCTACTTTGAAAAAGAGTATAAGAGTATAACGCGTATTGCTACAATACTATAAACTAGTGTCGATGCCGAAAGAGTGTTTTCGACGGCTGGCAATTTGTGCACATAATTACGTTTCAGACTTAATGACAGTACAATTAATACATTAGGTTTTTTAAGATCACATTTCAAAAATTTGTAACAATAAATACCACAGACTGAGTAGTGATATTTATACTTTTTTGTGATTTAAATAATGAAGATGCTCTTTTACTTTTTTGTGATTCTTTATATTGTTATGAATTTTGTGTAAATAGTGTAAATAATTTGTATTTGAGTGTTTAATGCATTTATATTACTCTATGTTATATTTATTTCATGTTAAAAATGTGCTACTCACAAGCAATGCCGCCCTTTACGTTATAATGGCGATTCAATGAGAACTTGGCGAAATATTGGCGGTAGAGTCAAGTTGGCATCATTTTTGGTGACCAAGTTGGCGGCCAATTTGGCGACTTTAGCGACCATTTTAGCGTCATTGGTGACCATGTTGGCGAGTTCAGAACCCTCTGAAATCTTCTAGAAAGTGGTAGGTCTCTCCACTAGTGTCACGTTCAATGACACGAGCAGTTATATTTCTGGAAGTTTCTGTCACGCCTATATAAAAAGATGCTCGCCGGTACGGCGATGAGTCTGGATTAAACCAGCGAGTAGTGAGAATTGTTTTGACTAGCGATTAGCTCGGCTGTGCTTGTGAATAATCTTTATCTGCGTGTATTTTTAAACACTGTTATTGTGTTTGATTGCTGTTGAAGGTGTAAAGACCTTTGGATATTTACTCTGTGAATATCGCTGCTGAATCCTGTATTTAAAGGATTGGATTTTTCATAATAAATTCGCATCGCTCTTAAAGAACTGTTTATTTTCTTTGAAATCCCCGAACCCTCGGATCAACGTAACAATATACTGTTATAATATAAAAGTTACAAATTAATTTTTTGTGATATTTACACTCTTTAATAAAATGGCAAATAAAACAAACAAATAAAAAAAACCCCTTTATTTTCCTTCTTTTCCTTAAGTTTTTATTACCGATATTAAAACCAGTATCCCGGTATTAAGATCTTAAAAATACCGAATACCGGTATTGAACTTTTGGTCCGATATTGCAATCTCTAGTGGTACAGTTGTCATTTTCCATGTAATCGTAAGGTCCCCCATATTTTTAATTTCTAGAAATAAAAGTGAAAGGAACATATTTGTATGGAGATGAAAATCTTAAGCAACTTTTTACGTATTTATCTTAGGAAACATTTTATGGTTTTGAGAATTTTTGCACAGTGTTTTGACCCAGTTATATCACAAAGACATATGCCTGAAAATTCTATTTTTTAATATATCGAATTGAATAAGATAGGAACATGAGAATCAATATTCTATAATACAATGGTGTTCAAATTTGAGAAAATTTGCAAAAAATGATTTTTTTTAAAAAACATGTTTAATTTTTTGGCGCATTTAAATAACGTAACAGTAAAATAAATAAAATACGAATAATAAATAAAATGAAATGGATGAAATAATAAACAAGAAAAAATATATGTTAATAAATTAGTTGTAAATAAGAACATGATCTGTAATAACTACTGCCCATATACGTTATCAATGCTTTTGATTTCAATAAAAAATAAATAAAATTTTAACAAAAAATAGAATAATAATAAAAAAAAGTAATATATTTAAAACAAACTTAAATACTTCATACTTGAACATTGTAAATTATCCGCTATAAAATTTTAGTTCTAAAATATATAATTATGTGTTATGCAAATTTCTATATTTTAAATTAAATTCAATATTTTAAAACATAAGACGTTATTCTCTTTTTTAACAGCAAATGAAAAGAGTAAAAAAATTAAAGATCTGAATTTATGGTATTTAAAGAAAAGTTGAACTTTCTAATAAATATTTTATTTTGGAATGTTATTTGGTTCGAATTTATTACATTTATTCAGCAGTTTTATGCATAACATGTAAACCCTTTTTACAGTTTTGCCATCATCAGATTTAGTTTCATATTTACTCTTTGCCATTACGGATTTAAGATTCTTAATTCCAGTTTACCATTACTACAATTAATTTTTTTCATCCATTTTGTCATCACGATAATCAATTCATTTTTTCCGCTTTGCCATTACAAGTTTGATTTTGTTTTGTACAGTTTGTCATCTCGGTATTAACTTTCTTTTTTTGTGATTTTCCACTACAGTAATAAATGTATTTCTCTCATTTTTTCTTTATAATAATTTTTTTTCAATGTTTACTCACGGGATAAAATGCTACTGCTTGTATTATTAGCTAGAATTACGAATACAAAATTAAATTTTTTGTTTTCACTTAATATGTTTTTTAAATATTAACAAAAATATTCCATAATTCTTATCGTTATTTTTGTTAATTAATTTTTCACAAAGCTAAGCACCGTATGCATGATACTGGATAAACCAATTAATGAATTGAAGAACTGATTTTTCATCTTATATATTACGTATCTTTCCTGGTTTTTATTAGTTTGTACTTATGGTAATCATATTTTTCCGCGATGAAATATGGTTGCTTAAAAACGTTTTTTTTATACTGGAAAAAAAAGAATTTTTGAATTCGGAAAAAGTGTGCTCATAGAAGAAGCTCATAGTGTGCTCATTTTATAGAAACTAGTTGCAGATACATCAGCTAAAAAGTAGAACATGTCTAAGGACATTTTTTAAAAAATTTGTGCAAGAGAAAAAAATTCTACTTTAGCATTTTATTTTTGCATAACAAACTGTTTATTTTCAAACATATAATCAATAAAGTTTTTATTAATGGTTTTATTTTTTGAGGTTTAATGAACTTTTTTTAATGACATTTTTTCGTTTATTCCGATGTCCAGCAGTTTTAGAATTGTACAATTTTCTTTACATTTAGAGTCTCCCACAAACTATTTACTTAATCAATCTAATTATTTTCAAAATAAGCTCTGAAAAATTTTACTTTCGAGTCACCAAAATTCTATTAACAATTAAAACAATTTCTAATAAGATTTTATGATTTATGAAGATTTATCTTAGAAATGTATGAAGTTAAAATGATCATAATTTTTAATTTATAATTCCATCGAGTCAGATGGCTTACGATAATATCATTAATCTCAAAATATTAATTCTTTGTGTGGACTTTCAATAATTTAGAACATATATATATATCGCATTTTTGCTCCTTATTTTATATAAAACTATTTTTTAAGTTTAGTCAAGGATGTGTGTAATATACCCTGTTAACATTAAGAATTAAAAAGACGTTCCATTTTTTTGTGAAAGAAGGCAGCATGTTTAAGTTGATTAGCAGAGTTATAATTTCTTTTAGAAGATGACTTAATTTCTTTGAAAAAAGGGGCTTTTCATTTGTAAAATGATAAAAAAAATATTGTAGTTCTTAATAATAGGTAAATGATTTATACAAACAATTTAGACAACCAAGAATTGATTTTGATAAATTGATATGGCCTCGAAAGCTTAGTGATCAAGGTATCGGATCGTAGCTAGCATGCCATGAGTTCGAGCCCAGTACCACAGAAGATCCATCGTGTAGGGGAGTGATGCACGTTAAATCTGTTGAGAGCTCAAACGTCCTCCCGTTGGTATGGTGTGGTAGTTAGGAGAGGAGGGGCCAGCCCAGATGTCGTCTCGTCGTTTGGCCATGGTTCAAAATTACGAAGTCCGTCGCCAAAAGCCCTCGTGTAACTGAATAGTGCGATGTTAATATTCACTCACTTGGCAAATTGATTCAGATTACTGACTAACACAATCTTTTAAGAAAGATACTTGCAGTATATTTCAGGTGAAATTTTATGTAATGATGAATATTTTAAGAATTCTATTTTTTACCCCTGTTCTAATTTATCACAATAATTAATATGCACTGGTCTTCAAAAGTAGAAGTATAACCATTTTTTTCGTCTAAATTGCAAATGAATGGATGCAGAAACAAAAAAAATTTGGAGGAAATGTGTGTTAAACAATAATTTATTGAATGTGTCATATAAATTTACGTAAGTTTAATACAAAAATGAGTTACAACAAAGAAAAAGCACTCCTGTCGGAAAATTCCATTCTTGGAGAAAACAGTCATCATATTTTTTGTGTGGTAAAATGTCATAAAAGCATTACAAAAGAGGGTTCTATTAAGAAATGTGTTCACTCCTAACTGGAATGCATTGGCGGCATGAGCTTTGCAAGCTGTCAGTTAAGTTGTCAGACACAGGAGAGGAGAAGCGAGGACCAGACACAGACTTGTTCCAGCTCATCTAACGACCTTGGAGGAGGACTTAAAACAACAGTTGTCTACCTAGATACCCCCAAAGATGTTCTATAAGATTCAGGTCTGAAGACAGCTGATCATTCCATTCGCTTCAAACCGTGACCCT
This sequence comes from Trichonephila inaurata madagascariensis, assembly GCA_019973955.1. Taxonomy (NCBI): domain Eukaryota; kingdom Metazoa; phylum Arthropoda; class Arachnida; order Araneae; family Nephilidae; genus Trichonephila; species Trichonephila inaurata. The sequence continues at coordinate 2,491 of BMAV01017126.1, read as the reverse complement.
CAAGATAGTCCACAACAACCTTAGCTTGATGAGGTCGAGCATTATCATCATCATCCCTCAGATTGAAGTCATTACCATTAGCATATGGGTGGATATATGGATCAATGATCTCAACCCGGTTACCTCACACCAGTCACAGTTCTTCCATGGAACACATGCAGGTTAGTGTGACCACTGAATGAGACTCCAACTCAAACCACGATTCCTCCACCTCTGTAACTGTATCTTTCAACAGTGTTGGATTGACGGTATCAGGTGCGTTGTTCCCTCTAGATCAGCAGACACCCTGAATGACTCCCCAGCGTGAATTTGGACTCATCTGTGAAGAGTACAGAAATCCATTGCTGTCTGATCCAAGAAACGTGTCTTCTTGCCCACAATAAGCAGACTCTTCTCTGTGGTCCGTTAAGGCATCTGACTACGTTCGGAACCATGATTTTAAAAAAGCGCATAAATGGATAATTTTCATGATATTTAGTGCCACTTAGATTAGAATACATGTATAAAATTGTTTTAAGGACATTATGACAAAAAAAA
>BMAV01017125.1:0-18360 GCA_019973955.1 Trichonephila inaurata madagascariensis | reverse complement strand
TAATCATTTTGATTTCTGACTCGAATTTTTTTTCCCCGACTTCAAAGCAGAGAAAAAATACTGCAAATTTACATCCTGTTGAAGAGGTATGTTTCAACTTCAAATCAATGAAAGCATTAGAAATATAACATTTTGAAGGAAATCCCTGTCCTACTCAAAAATCACCTGATAATTTACACTCAGGATTCATACACACCAGGACAGTCTAATAATGAGCTGTACCCTTTCTCATAGAGATTGCTGCTTCTAGGAAAAGTATATTTCAGTTCGAGACAAAAATACTATTTCATGTGAAATATCCACATTCCAGTTTTTTCTAATCCAAACAAATTAAAAAATAATCGGATGTTGAAATAATTTCCTAATTTTGGGTTTATATTATTCGTTAAATAGAATTTTATTTTCCTTCGTTTTAACTGGGGCAAAAGAACAATTCGTTAAGTAAAATCTCGGTAATTGGAGACTCGATTGTATATATTTTCAAATATTGCAAGGAATATTTCTCATGGATATTCTAATTTCTTCATTGGTAGGACGTCAGCTAAGCACTAAGTATTTAAAAGCCCGATGAGTGATATAAATTTTGTATAACACCACACATACATATATTTAGAAAATTAGTCTTTGAAAATTTTTGTGATACGGAGCTTATCTTCAGGCACTTCTTTCTGATTGTGTGATTGGCAAAGTATTATGGAGCTTGTTCCGAACAGCATGCACAGCGAACATGGAGCAAAAGAGTAATGCTCTTGGCGTTTTCTTCCTATTTCATTTGGGATATTTAATTCTCTATTTAAAATAAAATATTTATTTGGATATTTAAAAGTCCTTTGAAAATAACTAAACATGTAGGCTTTATTCAATTAGTTCATAATTTATCAACTTTGTTTAGTCAGATAATTATGAGAAGTTTTACTCTCATACTTTCACTAAGAATAATTTGAGAATTATTTTTCTAATGTTCATTTTAAAATTGTAAACTTATAGAATGAATAATTTCCATGCATAGTTATATTGTATCTGATAGTTTTAGCAATATTACTTTTAGTGTTCTACATTAAGTTTAAATTATTATATGTCACAAAGACATAAAACATATAGCTTATTGCGATGAATTAGAAAATCACTAACTTGTTTTTAACTTATTCCATGATACTAGCGGTGGAAATGCTTCTAGCGGTAACTCCTCTGCAAGAAAAATCGTATTAAATCATAAGAGTTTCTATAAAATTAAGTTTCAAAATGAACTCACAACACTAATAAAAAGGCAATGTTTTGTTTTGTATGGACATCAAAATCGAAGTGCATTGCTCTATTTTTAAGAAAATCTCATTAACTAAAAATCAAACAAAAAATAAACTTATTTCCAAAACAATCTTATTAACTTTCGCCAAGACTTCATTCTTTCTTTTTACTTTTACGAAATATCCTTGGGCTCACAATTCAAGCTCCTTTTATTTTAAATTGAAAAACAGTTATTGCCGCTTACTTTGAAAAAAATAAACAAATGAACAGAAAAGACAAAACGGATTCAATTCATTGGAATTCTTAATCTTCCAACATATTAATAGAAATGGAAGTTACACTCAAGAAAGAAATTTAAAAAGCTCATATTCGTGTGTTTTTCTTTATAAGAAAATGCAGAATCTTGTTGCATCAGCAATGATCAAAGAGAACGTCTGAATCACGAATTTGTTTTTTTCCTTCCATTCAGAGCATGTACCAAATTTCTTAAAACGTAATATTGTTTTTTTCGGCTACTTAAACATAAATAGAGAAGGTTGTTTAACACTCAGTTGCACTCATAGGGTTAGTGATGCGTATATATATATATATATATATATATAAGTTTGGAGAAAAATAACACAATAAAAAGAAAATAGTATATGGGGAAAAGGCAATAACCGAAATAAAATTCGTTATTGGGTTATGCCTGGGAAGAATGGGTAAAAGTGGCAAAATTTTTTTTAATGTTGTTGCCTAGATAACTCTGTTTTTATAGTTAGCTAGTTTATTTGCTTCAATTTCAATTCATACTGTCCTACCACATTACGGTAAAATGAATATTGAAAATTATTTGTTAAAGCAGATTTTTTTAAAATATTAGTTAACACCTCTTCTTCCCCAAGAATTCTATAGTTTTAGAAAAGTTAGTGCGGACCTTTGTTGTATTACTTGTTCATAGTCCTGTTTTATAACAAAATGTGGATAAATATTTTAATTATTATTAAAAACTTAGGTATAGCTTTTTTTATAGAAGAAATTTGAAGTCTCCCAATAAATGAAAAAGTAAAACCATTACTACTACACTAATGTTCAAAATTTTGAAACAACACAAAACTTAATGAAATCAACTTTATAATTAAATTAATATACAATAAAATCGAGCGTATAGCGCGCACTTTTAACACCAAAAATAAGATCAAATTCGCAGGTGCGTGTTATACGCCTGGTATAAAAATGAGAGCATAAAAATAATAAAAGAAAGATATGAGCATAAAAAAATTAGACTTCTACGTATTTTCTAAGGATTTATATGATAAAACCACGGAAAATATTTTTAAAAAAAAATGTCTATTCAAGATTATTTCCCTGAAAAAAGTAAGTTATATGAGGAAATGCCTGGACTGTTTCAGTGAAAAGATGAAATGAAAAGATCGGAGGACTCGCATTGCTGCTCACTTGCACCTTGTTATTGCCCTCCTCCCCCCCTTACCATTCCGCACCCTTCTGGCGTCCATGCCGGCCAAAGCCCAAAGATTATGAGACTGTTACATGCGTTTTTGTTTTATATACTATATATATATATATATATATATGTAATAGATTGAAGTAGTGTTGGCCGGAGTGGAAGATTATCAATTTGGATTTAGTAATGACGTCTTCAGAATAGCTTTACTTGCTTTATTATGAGCACGCATCAGCAGATTAAAGCACAATTACATTCTATTTTCACATTGAGTAGACAGCGGCATTTTGGAGAACACAACACAAAGACAAAAAGCAGCAAGTATTTTCAATCGTGCATTATGGCTGCAAGCAGAGAAAGAGCCCGATTAAATCAGATTTTGGTGTTTATATACCAACAGTGCACAAGCGCGTGACTATTCCGTAATAGTAGTTCTGATTGGCTAGAATGTGCGAGATTTAGATTTAGGTTTAACCGAGTACGATTAAGATTACAATGTTTTATTTTAAACCTAAGAATGAAAAAGATTATTTATAGATCATTAAAGAGAGTTAGTTTAAAGTATATTAGAGGGAATTATTACATATATATATATATATATATATATATATTATATATATTTCAAGTTTTTTTTAAAATAACTACCTGCCTAAAAACGAGTTCAGATGTAGAAAAAAATTCTTACCGAATTTATATTTTGAGCTTTTTGAACAATCGGTATGATAAAGGAAAACCTTTTGTGGACTCAGTAAAAAAGAAAAAGCTGTAACAATCCTTGAACATATTAAAGTAGCACCCTTACTTTAACTACAATGGATACATAAATGAAACTATTACAGAAAAAATACGATGCTAGGGAGTAGGTATTAAGAAAATCTTTGATCTTAAAAAGGAAGAGAGTCCGAATATGGTCCAGAATTAAAAAATAGTACTAATAAAAAGTTTTTTATCACATATTTCTAGAAAACCTTCAATCAACCTGCAAGGGTGGATGAGAGATGAATTTCGGTATAGTTTGATATCAAAATACATAATACCTACTTTAGTTGTACTGGAGTTTTTAAAACTGTGCACAAGACATACCTGTCTAAAAAAAATTCCAAACAATGGAATAGTACTTTACACCCAATCGTGTGTATCAAGAGACTTCAATCAGCGTGGCCAAGTTAATTTAGATAACTTACAGTCGACCACATATAGAAATTGCTACTGGTTATTAAAATAGGACCATGACGAAATTCAGCTTTCTTTGATCGTTAACTTCACAAAGAGTTTCTGAAATAGTAATGGAACTAGCTATTAAAATATTTTTTGGAAGCAGGTTGTCCTTTCAAATACTACAAGCAGACAACTGTCAGGATAGCACAACTGCTGTCATACAGGAATTGATAAGTCTGTGATCAACAAGCAAAATTGAAAATGGTAGGCCTAGTTACAGATTCGTTGAGCAATCAAATAAAGATGTTCAGACAAGCTATATTACGTGCTTGGCTAATTGACGATGACATAAAATTTGGGCACAAGTTGTCACTTTCTTCAATTCAAAATAATCCTTCTTTTCATCGAACCATTAAACGATCCCCTTTCAAATATTTGTTTGAAACAGAACCAAAAACAGGTATCCGATCTAGTCATATTTCGAAATAGCTGCATGAAAAACCTTTTACTGAAGAGAACTGGGATCGCTTCTTAATTAGAAAAAGGGCCATGATATTATTTTAGCATTAAAATATTTATCAAAATCTTCCTTGGGGAAGAATGTCGCTTTAGCTTAAAAATACCCAAGAACATCTGAATTAATTGATTACAATACTTTAACTTCAAATGATCGAATAATAGTTAAATCAATTAACTTTAACACTTTAAAGTTACGCGAACTACCAGCAGCTGATTTACTCTACAAAAAGACTATAAATTTAGAGGATCTACCAGAAATCGAATCAATTTTTGTATTAAATATATACTACAACTCGAATTAGTTAACAACTACATATCAACTCCTGATTCAACACGTAAAGCATCTTTTGTGTTACTTGCATCAAAAGAGGATGCAGCAACCAACAATAGTAAAGCATGCTATGTTTTTGGTAGAATAGAATAAACGAGAGTACATTCATTTGACATTTGTAAAATTTCGGTGCACGTAATATACGGAAATACATTAAAAGTAGATCGATATGGGTAGAAAATGTTATATGTATGCCAAAATGATGAGAGCATTAAAGATCAAAGAAAACATGCTGCAAAACACCTGGAAAAATCATCTGCAAAAAGGAAAAAAAGCTTTTCTTAAAGAAGTTTAGAAGTATATTAGTGCATTTCATTGGTTTAGCGCCTGTTTCTAAGGCAGATACGTGTATCTTACATGGAAATAGCATTATGGGGATCATATTACATTTAAAAAATAAATTATAGAAAATTGTTACCTCAGTTGGAATCATATAAAATGGGCTACTTAGAAACACTCTTCAAATAGCTACTGACATATTTACCAAAAGAGTTGCAAGCGATTGTAAGGATATTATCCTTATTTGAAGGTCAAGGATTTATGAAGTGTTCCTTTGAGCAATCCAAATTACAATGCAAAACAAAAAGATTTGCTTCTAAAAAAAGTATTGCATTTTGTTATTCTGGATGCTACAAATCAATTACGTGTTTTAATAAAATTTAATAAACATTTTTAATTATTAGTTAATTACTTTCACAAAAACAATTAAAAGTTTATTAAAAATATGCTTTTTGTTTTTAAAAACATCAGCAAAGTACCTACATATATATATATATATATATATATATATATATATATATATATATATATATAAAATATATATATATATATATATATATATATATATATATATATATATATATATATTAAATTTATAGTTAGTTTCGAATAAATAATTTGATTTTCAATGACATTTTTACTTATTAATCTACATTTAATGATGAAGAATTTACTAAATAAATACAGTTAATCAGAACTATCTGTCTTTACTGTCTTATAATACTATCTATCAAATGGCATAAGCAAAAACAACGACAAACTCTTTTAACAATATCATTTCTTCTTTTTATTACAAAAGCTCAAATATTTGATCGAATCACTTACTTCTGTTGAGAAATGACCCAAAGAAATGTAATTTTAAGATGTTTCGTGAATTGATGATGTATCTTAGAGATCTGATGAAATTCCTAATTTTGTCATTTCCCGACATATAAAAGTCTTCGGGGTATATTCAGGGCTATTTTGAAGATAAAAGAAAAAGCAATACATTGCATTTTGCAAATATTGGTTTTGTATTGTGTTGAAAAAAAGTTTCATTTAGTATTTTTTTTTTAAATTAAAGTTCCCTGAAATTTTGAGGTGTGGGTGATATTGTTGAGGTTAAATCGGTTTGTTTTATTCTTCCTTGTTTTTTTTAAATTTAATTAGGCTTTTCTCATTAATTAAAACAATGCAAAATACAGTGAAATGCTTCTTCTTAAATGCTTAGTTTTTACGTATATTACGCTGCTATTTTAAACTAAAAAGAAGACAAATACGGTGCTTGTTAAGGACTATTTCAAGGGAACTACGATCAGTAGATGATTTTAATATGTATTGAAAATAAATCAAAGGAGTTAGATGAACATCATCCCTGCTGATGCAACTCCATCTAACAAATAAAAAGAAAGGCTTTGATCTTTCAGTGACAATTTCTATAAAATATTAGACATATTTTGAAGAAATATACTTTTGAAGATCTATTTAGAATTTATGTAGCATAATTTTCATGCTCTCTGTATAACTGTGGGATAGTAGGAGGTACCCATTAATCAGATCAGATCCGAGTTCTTTTATGAACAAATTTGAAGATATAGTTGTTGAACATAATATGTAACAAGTGCGTAGACAATTAGTCTCTATAACTAGCTTGCTAGTTATTGCTTTTTTTAAAAAATATGAGTCCGGAAAAACTGAAAGGAAAATGGGGAAAAAAATTAAGGGAATCAACATATTAATGTATTGTGCAAAAATAATCTCACGCAAGAAAATAAAGAAGACCCAGACATCAAATGAAACAAGAACTCGAACTATAAATTATTACCGATACGATTGATAGAGGGAAAAGTCAAATTGTTACATTATCACAGTCTGTGATACCTCCTTACACGTTTTCTCAAGCCATACAGGCTTTGTAGCAGGTCTCATCGATGAAAACAATTCCATTGTATTCATATGTTAGGTCGAATGATGCTGTATAATGGTGTTAGTTAGGGTTAGATAATTCCGGTTAAAATAGTCCAATGACAATGTCACTAATTAAAACATAGAATGTTCTTTTGATTTATTCCATTTGCTTATTTCCATGTCCTATCTGAAACGTTGATACATTCTCATTTAACTGGATGAACTTGAATACAAGACATTGATGCTTTCCAAGAAGAAAAATTAAAAATTAAATTAATGTTTATGAATTCGAATTTTTCGTATGTACTTCCCAGAGCTACTGTCGAATTGTTTTGAGACTCCATATGTTTATTCAGACTCTCTCAAGATTTATTTTATATTGTTATTGTAATTGCATTAAGAATTTGACTACAACAAGAACACTTCTTGTACAATAGTTTTGTTTATCTTAGGTTATGCGAGAAAGTAGTTTGCATTTATTCATTAATTTATTCAAGAAGAGAATATTGCTGAATCAGAACAAATTTAGAAAATGTTATTGTTTAATTAAATTTAAAATATTTTATCAAATTTTCCAATGCCTTTTTTTGGAATTTTTGAAATAGTTTTAAAGTTACTTTATCTAAGCACTTAAAATCTCCAATCTGTATAACAATATTTATTCTGAAATTTTAAGTCTTTTAGTTCAGCACATGTTCTTTGTAAGTAAAATGACAAAAATTAATTTTTTTTTAAAAAATTTAATATGTATAAGACAATGATATTGATTTAAATTGTGATTACAGACTATTTTACAACAAAAAAGATTATAATCCAAGAAGTATATAGTTGAAAAGGAAGTTTTTACGGCCCTATTAGTTTTAAAAGTCCTTTTTGTTTCTCCTTTTTAAAAAACATTTAAATATAGTTGGACTCCAATTTAGTTAATTCATTGGGACCTGTCACTGTATTCATTAAATTGTGGTTAGTTGTAATATAGGGTTAAAAAAATTTTTCTTTTTTTTTTTTGCCGTTACCTTTTTGAAGTTCTATATAAAGTGACTACACAAACAATTTTTATGGCTAGAAATTACACACTTTTTATCCAGCAGCTAAAAATACTATTATTATGCACCAGTTAATTATAAATTTTAAAGTACTGACTAATAGATGTTTGAATACCATTTTGATTTCTGACTCGAAGGTGTTTTTTCCCCGACTTCACAAGCAGAGAAGAAAATACTGCAACATTTACATCCTGTTGCAAGAGGTATGTTTCCAACTTCAAATCAATGAAAAGCATTAGGAAATATAACATTTTGAAAGGAAATCCCTGTCCTACTCAAAAATCACCTGATAATTTACACTCAGGATTCATACACACCAGGACAGTCTAATAATATAGGCCTGTACCCTTTCTCATAGAGATTGCTGCTTCTAGGAAAAGTATATTTCAGTTCAGGAACAAAAATACTATTTCATGTGAAATATCCACATTCCAGTTTTTCTAATCAAACAAATTAAAAATAATCGGATGTTGAAATAATTTCTAATTTTGGGTTTATATTATTCGTTAAATAGAGATTTTATTTTCCTTCGTTTTTAACTGGGGCAAAAGAACAATTCGTTAAGTAAAATCTCAGTAGTGGAGACTCGATTGTATATATTTTTCAAATATTGCAAGGAATATTTCTCATGGATATTCTAATTTCTTCATTGGTAGGACGTCAGCTAAGCACTAAGTATTTAAAAGCCCGATGAGTGATATAAATTTTGTATAACACCACACATACATATATTTAGAAAAATTAGTCTTTGAAAATTTTGTGATACGGAGCTTATCTTCAATACTTCTTTCTGATTGTGATTGGCAAAGTATTATGGAGCTTGTTCGAACAGCATGCTGCAGCGAACATGGAGCAAAAGAGTAATGCTCTTGGCGTTTTCTTCCCTATTTCATTTGGGATATTTAATTCTGTTTGAAACCAAGAAATACTTTATTTGGATATTTAAAGTCCTTTGAAAATAACTAAACATGTAGGCTTTTATTCAATTGTAGTTCATAATTTATCAACTTTGTTTAGTCAGATAATTATAGAAGTTTTACTCATACTTTCACTAAGAATAATTTGAGGTATTTTCACAATGTTCATTTAAAATTGTAAACTTATAGAATGAATAATTTCCATGCATAGTTATATTGTATCTGATAGTTTTGTGACATTACTTTTAGTGATTTCTACATTAAGTTTAAATTATTATATATATGTCACAAAAGACATAAAAACCTTATAGCTTATTGCGTGAGGTGAAAATCCACTAACTTGTTTTAACTTATTCCATGATACTAGCGGTGGAAATGCTTCTTGGTAACTCCTCTGTAAGAAAAATCGTATTAAATCACCAGAGTTTCTATAAAATTAAGTTTCAAAATGAACTCACAACACTAATAAAAAGGCAATGGCTTTTGTTTTTGTATGGACATCAGTGTCCGAGTGCATTACTCTATTTTTAAAAAAGAAAATATATTAACTAAAATCAGGCAAAAAAATAAACTTATTTCCAAAACAATCTTGTAACTTTCGCCAAGACTTCGACAACAACTTTACTTTTGCAGTATCCTTGGGCTCACAATTCAGCTCAACTTTTGTTTTAAAATTGAAAAACAGTTATTGCAAGCTTACTTTTGAAAAAGTAAGCAGGCCGAACAGAAAAAGAAGACAAAACAGTTCAATTTCATTTGGAATTCTTAATCTTCCAACATATTAATAGGAAATGGAAGTTACACTCAAGAAAGAAATTTAAAGCTCATATTCGTGTGTGTTTTCTTTACTGGAAAGTACTGAGAATCTTGTTGCATCAGCAATGATCAAAGAGAACGTCTGAATCACGAATTTGTTTTTTTCAGCCTCCATTCAGAGCATGTACCAAATTTCTTACAAACGGCCAATATTGTTTTTCGGCTACTTAAACATAAATAGAGAAGGTTGTTTTAACACTCAGTTGCACTCCTTAGGGTTAGTGATGCGTATATATATATATATATATATATATACCTTAGGATTTGGAGAAAAATAACACAATAAAAAGAAAAATAGTATATGGGGAAAAGGCAATAACCGAAATAAAAATTCGTTATTGGGTTATGCCTGGGAAGAGAATGAATTAAAAGTGGCAAAAATTTTTTTAAATATTTGTTGCCTAGATAACTCTGTTTTTATAGTTAGCTAGTTTGTTTGCTTCAGGCACCAATTCATACTGTCCTACCACATTACGGTAAAATGAATATTTAGAAAATTATTTGTTAAAAGCAGATTTTTTTAAAATATTAGTTAACACCTCTTCTTCCCCAAGGAATTCTATATAGATTTTAGAAAAAGTTAGTGCGGACCTTTGTTGTATTATTACTTGTTCATAGTCTGTTTTATAACAAAATGTGGATAAATATTTTAATTATTATTAAAAGCTTTTGGTATAACTTTTTGTGAAGAAATTTGAAGTCTCAATAAATGAAAAAAGTAAAACCATTACTACTACACTAATGTTCAAAATTTTGAAACAACACGAAACAGTAATCAACTTTATAATTAAATTAATATACAATAAAATCCGACATGGCGCACTTTTAACTTACAAAAATAAGATCAAATTCACTTAGGTACGTGTTATACGCCTGGAAACGCCAAAAAATGAGAGCATAAAAATAATAAAAAAGAAAGATATGAGCATAAAAATTAAGACTTCTACGTATTTTCTAGGTTTATATGATAAAACCACGGAAAATATTTTTAAAAATGTCTATTCAAGATTATTTCCCTGAAAAAAGTAGTTATATGAGGAAATGCCTGGACTGTTTTCAGTGAAAAGATGAAATAGAAAAAAGATCAGGAGGACTCGCATTGCTGCTCACTTGCACCTTGTTATTGCCCTCCTCCCCACTTACCATTCCGCACCCTTGGCGTCCATGCCGGCCAAAGCCAAGATTATGAGACTGTTACATGCGTTTTTGTTTATATACATATATATATATATATATATATATGTAATAGATTAGTAGTGTTGGCCGGAGTGGAAGATTATCAGCGAATTTGGATTTAGTAATGACGTCTTCAAGAATAGCTTTACTTGCTTTATTATGTGAGCACGCATCAGCAGATTAACACAATTACATTCCTATTTTTCACATTGGTGAACCCAGCGGCATTTTGGGAGAACACAACACAAAAAGACAAAAAGCAGCAAGTATTTTCAATCATTATGGCTGCAAGCAGAGAAAGAGCCCGATTAAAATCAGATTTTGGTGTTTATATACCAACAGTGCACAAGCGCGTGACTATTCCGTAATAGTAGTTCTGATTGGCTAGAATGTGCAGAGATTTAGATTTAGGTTTAACCGAGTACGATTAAGATTACAATGTTTTATTTTAAACCTAAGAATGAAAAAGATTATTTATAGATCATTAAAGAGAGTTAGTTTAAAAAGTATATTAGAGGAATTATTACATATATATATATATATATATATATATATTATATATATTTCAAGTTTTTTTTAAAATAACTACCTGCCTAAAAACGAGTTCAGATGTAGAAAAAAAAATTCTTACCGAATTTATATTTTGAGCTTTTTGAACAATCGGTATGATAAAGGAAAACCTTCGTGGACTCAAAAAGAGAAAAAGCTGTAACAATCCTTGAACATATTAAAGTAGCACCCTTACTTTAACTACAATGGATACATAAGTAAACTATTACAGAAAAATACGATGCTAAGGGTAGGTATTAAGAAAATCTTTGATCTTAAAAAGGAAGAGTGTCCGAATATGGTCCAGAATTAAAAAATAGTACTAATAAAAAGTTTTTTATCACATATTTCTAGAAAACCTTCAATCAACCTGCAAGGGTGGATGAGAGATGAATTTTCGAGGTATAGTTTTGATATCAAAATACATAATACCTACTTTAGTTGTACTGGAGTTTTTAAAACTGTGCACAAGACATACCTGTCTAAAAAATTCCAAACAATGGAATAGTACTTTACACCCAATCGTGTGTATCAAGAGACTTCAATCAGCGTGGCGGTTAAATTTAGATAACTTACAGTCGACACATATAGAAATTGCTACTGGTTATTAAAATAGGACCATGACGAAATTCAGCTTTCTTTGATCGTTAACTTCTGAGAGTTTCACGAAATAGTAATGGAACTAGCTATTAAAATATTTTTGGAAGCAGGTTGTCCTTTCAAATACTACAAACGAACCAACTGTCAGGATAGCACAACTGCTGTCATACAGGAATTGATAAGTCTGTGATCAACAAGCAAAATTGAAAATGGTAGGCCTAGTTACAGATTCGTTGAGCAATCAAATAAAGATGTTCAGACAAGCTATATTACGTGCTTGGCTAATTGACGATGACATAAAATTTGGGCTACAAGTTGTCACTTTCTTCAATTCCAAAATAATCCTTCTTTTCATCGAACCATTAAACGATCCCCTTACAAATATTTGTTTGAAACAGAACCAAAAACAGGTATCCGATCTAGTCATATTTCGAAATAGCTGCATGAAAAACCTTTTTACTGAAGAGAACTGGGATCTGCTTCTTAATTAGAAGGACCATGATATTATTTTAGCATTAAAATATTTATCAAAATCTTCCTTGGAGAAAAGATATTAAACTTTAGCTTAAAAATACCCAAGAACATCTGAATTAATTGATTACAATACTTTAACTTCAAATGATCGAATAATAGTTAAATCAATTAACTTTAACACTTTAAAGTTACGCGAACTACCAGCAGCTGATTTACTCTACAAAAAGACTATAAATTTAGAGGATCTACCAGAAATCCAGATCAATTTTTGTGTGGTAAATATATACTACAACTCGAATTAGTTAACAACTACATATCAACTCCCTGATTCAACACGTAAAAGCATCTTTTGTGTTACTTGCATCAAAAGGATGCAGCAACCAACAATAGTAAACATGCTATGTTTTTGGTAGAATAGAATAAACGAGAGTACATTCATTTTGACATTTTGTAAAATTTCAGTTGCACGTAATATACGGAAATACATTAAAAGAATGAATCGATATGGGTAGAAAATGTTATATGTATGCCAAAATGATGAGAGCATTAAAGATCAAAGAAAACATGCTGCAAAACACCTGGAAAAATCATCTGCAAAAAAGGAAAAAAGCTTTTCTTAAAGAAGTTTAGAAGTATATTAGTGCATTTCATTGGTTTTAGCGCCTGTTTCTAAGAGCAGATACGATGTATCTTACATGGAAATAACATTGGGATCATATTACATTTTAAAAATAAATTATAGAAATTGTTACCTCGAGTTGGAATCATATAAAATGGGCTACTTAGAAACACTCTTCAAATAGCTACTGACATATTTGCAAAAGAGTTGCAAGCGATTGTAAGGATATTATCACTTATTTGAAAGGTCAAGGATTTATGAAGTGTTCCTTTGAGCAATCAAATTACAATGCAAAACAAAAAGATTTTGCTTCTAAAAAGTATTGCATTTTGTTATTCTGGATGCTACAAAATCCAATTACGTGTTTTAATAAAATTTAATAAACATTTTTTATTATTAGTTAATTACTTTCACAAAAACAATTAAAGTTTATTAAAAAATATGCTTTTGTTTTTAAAAACATCAATAGAAAAGTACCTACATATATATATATATATATATATATATATATATATATATATATATATATATAACAACAATATATATATATATATATATATATATATATATATATATATATATACTATATATATATTGATAGTTAGTTTCGAATAAATAATTTGATTTTCAATGACATTTTTTACTTATTAATCTACATTTATTGATGAAGAAATTTACTAAAAATAAATACAGTTAATCCCAGAACTATGTCTTTACTGTCTTATAATACTATCTATCAAATGGCATAAATAATGTTTATCTAATATCATTTCTTCTTTTTGTGCAAAAAGCTCAAATATTTGATCGAATCACCCTTCTGTTGTGACCCAAAGAAATGTAATTTTAAGATGTTTTAGTAATTGATGATGTATCTTAGAATCTGATAGAAATTCTAATTTTGTCATTTCCCTGCGACATATAAAAGTCTTCGGGGTATATTCAGGGCTATTTTGAAGATAAAAGAAAAAGCAATACATTGCATTTTGCAAATATTGGTTTTGTATTGTGTTGAAAATAGTTTCATTTAGTATTTTTTTTTCTTAAATTAAAGTTCCATGAAATTTTGAGGTGTGGATGATATTGTTGAGGTTAAATCGGTTTGTTTTATTCTTCCTTGTTTTTTTGAAATATTTGTTTTTAAATTCAAAAGACTACTTATAAAATAACTAGTAACTGCTTGCAACACATGAAAAAAAAAAGTCAAGATTGTAAAATGTATACGCAATATATTTTAATGGATGTTTGATAGAGATCAAATCTTAGTATTTAAGTAAACACATAAGCTTTGAATTTTAAAAGAAAGAGATTTGGTAAGATTATTTGTGATATCTACAAATCCTAAGATACAATTAAATGAAAAATGACATTATTTAATTAAAAAACGTATACGATTCGGGTGTTAGATTACTTTTCATTCCAAATTATATTTATCAAAACATTGGCTGATTTAACGTAATATATAACTTTTAATTAACTATTTTTTTTTACGGGCAAATACAGTGGAATTTTTATTAGTTGTATTATTTTCACACAAAATGTATGTGTGGCAAGCAATTCTAATAGAGCACATTCGCTACGTCTACGAAAGAATCCCCAGGCAGATAATAGCTGGTATCAGACTCGGATAATTATTTAATACTTTTTTGGTCTTTCATCTGTATTTCCTCAGTAAAACATTACATTCCTATAACATTGCTTTTAATGCATGTGCTTTTTTCGATGTTTATCACATTCGAATAATTTCTGCTTACAGAACCGCTTTTTTATATTACAGAGTGTATGTTCTCATAATATTATGATAATTTCCAGAAGCAAGAACTATAAAACAAAATAATATTGAATTGTATTTTTAATCAAAAATTTGATTAATATTATTTATTGTTACAATTATGAATTAATTACGAAATTTGAACTTTACAATATCAGACTTTGAGGGATGTTTTATGATAAATTTTAAAATCTGATTGATGTAGACAAGAGTTAATTCGCTGACTTGCATGATTGTTTTAAAATATAATGCAGCGGAAATTTTCTGTTTCTTCAGTAGCTTAAATTAATATTAACATGCAAAAATTATTTAAATTTAATTTTAAATATATGAAAATGTAAGACTTGTAAGCGCAAGAACAAGGAAGAGAAGATGTAAAAACAAAGTAAATGCAGAAAAAAATGAAATAATTTATTAGAAATTAACATCATTCCCGACAATGAAGGCTCATGGTTTATTTGACGCTCTATCCTTAGTAAATATATACGTTTATATAATGCTACGCACAAAAACTCTCGAAATGTAAATGGAATATGTGCAGTATGCGTTTTTTAATATTAAAAGGAATGCTAAATTAAAAACACACACATTAACGTGTATTTTCATAGACGAATTAATTTTTTAAGCACTATAATTTCTACAATTTAAACATAATACTGAAAAATTTCGAAAATTCTACAAAGTACTTGTAAATTATAACAATTTACTTTACTATTTTAACTTTTCAGATTCATTGCAATGGTATTCTAAATAAACATACACTGAATAGTTTAACAGAATAGTAAGAACAAAACTTTTAGTATCTAATTTGATAAAATCTTTTCCGTCTAGACTACAAAGAAAAATTCCTTTTATTTTAATATATACTTATCAAACTATGTAAGTTCTTTCATATAAATGATTAATGTTTTTCCCATATAATCACTTTGATAACGTTCTTTTCGTTATTATGTTATTCTACTGAAATTCAATTAAGTTACGAAGTATGTAACTCGATCTTGTTATTACAAAAAGTTATAAATGTTAGTCTACATAAATTTATATTCTTTTATAATATGCTACTTTTAAACATGTAAAACCGAATACCCTTTTTGATTAAATGTATGATAATATTTTTCAAAACTCTTTACATAGGAATATAAAAATTCATAATTTGCCAAATTTTTGTTTACTATATTTAAAATTTTTGAGATAATTAAATAACTGTCTAATGACTGAATCAGTATCCCTTAAATCATTTATGGAAATAATGAATAAATCCAGGATTTGGCTATTTAATGCGCAAGTTAGCTTTGGTATTGTTACATTTTTAACACAATCAATAAATTAATTTAAAATAAAAAATTACTTTTCTTTCCGTCATTCTAGCTGTACATTCTAGACAGTATTTAAAAAAAAACAATTTGGATGCAATTTTTTTAAACAATTTCGAATGTTCTATTATATTAATTTATGCGTTATGCATTTAACAGAATCTGATAACACTTGCATGTGCCGTGGCACCTACTAATAGAACGTCGTGGTGGGTCTAGGACAGAGATTATCATTTCGCGGTTTGGGAGACTCATGCAACTCATTGCGATGAAGATCGTGGCTCGTCTGACTTCTGCCTCTTTGTATTGCTAAAAAAATAATAATTAGGGTAAGATTGGAGAACAGGGAAACTACTGTAATATGGGCACATTTAAACAGATACTCATATTGCATGTAATGGTTTTAATTCGGTGCTTTCTCACTGCAGTGTTGACAGTGCTCAAGAGTAATGTCGACTGTGTGATTTGTTTGTGTTGTTATGCAATTCAAACAGAAGTGCAAACAAACCATTTCTAGTGCAAGTACAGCTACCAGGTTGCTTTTCTCTATTTTAGTTAATTTACTTAAGATTCGCACTCAAAATTAATTAGGTTTATATGAAACCTATAAATGGCTGCAATCTTGAGTGAGTGTAGTATCATTTGGTGGGAGAGGGCCGTTTCGTTTTTTCTCCCTTTGACAGCAGTAATGCCAAATATTGAATAATCACTAAAGAAAACACAGGGAGTTAAATTAACCCTCTCGTTGCACATCCCACGTTTTTTACGGGCAACGCAAATGTAGCAAAATTTGCACAAATCACGATTTCTGCGGGTATATATTTTTCCAATTGTTTAGTTGTAAAACCCATGCTGTTCCTGTTTATGTTTTCATTTAACTTTTTATGCTTATATTTTTATGATCTAATTTTATATTTTAAAATAAAAACTCTTTTACAATTTTTTTTTTGTATATTTTAGCTCTAAAATGTAGATTCAATAAGTAGATTTGAAGTACGTAATAAAAAAATACGAAATTTCTGAAACCAACTTTGATAAAACAATAACGCAGCGAGAGATTAAGAGTAATATGGGCAGTACTTCATTTGATGAAGTAACTCTTTGCAACCCTACTCCCTGACCCTCTATTATCCTACACGTCCTTTGAGTTAATCTTCCTTTCATAAGCCTCTTTGTCGCAAAAATATATCAAAATGTTTGCTAAATAAAATAGTGTTAGAAATTCTTATTTTAAGAAAAAAAAAATTTACTTATCTTTTTCTATAATTAATGTACAGAACGCCGTTCGAACTACACGAAAACACAGAGCATTAAATTAACAAAAATCTAAAATATATTCAACTAAGCTAATAACTAGTACAGTAAATTCGAAGACATCTTTTCTACAACTACAAAATCAAAAAAAAAAAAACATGCAGTTCCACACGCATGCGTGGAATTGCATGTTTCACACATCAGAGCTGACACGCGCGTCCCTGGTGTGGTAAGAGAATATTGCTAGATACAATACTTTTCCTTATAATAACTTCGACCAAGCTACATAAGCACACGGCTCATCTATTGTCACTATTGGAAGAGTTGTGCCTAATTCCAACACAGAAAATAACCTGTTGAAATTGTGGAAGACATACGAACGTAGCAGAGAGAGCTGACAAGTGCTAAAGCTCTGGCTTCTGTGTAGAAGAGAGTTGCCAACGGCAATCGTAGAAAAGGTTAAAATACAAAGCAACAACAAGTGCCAGCAAACCCAATGCATCCTACATTTGTCCGGGGTGTGTTGTGTTAAATATTATGAAAGTGAAGGACAGGAAAGGGGGTGCAATGTTGGGGCTCTTGTTCCTCCTGGTTACATGATGACTGTATAGAGTGACTAATATTGTAATATGAATGCAGTTTATTTTTCAAGTGCAGCCCCATCATTGAAAGTGGATTTGTTTAATTTTGTAATAATAGTTAATTTTGTTTAATAATTAATTTGATTTTTACCATTCAAATATTTTTAATTTTTAGATAAGAACTTGATCATTTTTTTTGTGTGATAAAATATGTTTAACAAAAATACAATTAATTTTTAACAGTAACAAATATTTAGTTTTAATTCTTATCATTTGCCAAGCATGCAATTTGTATAAAAATGCATTTATCTTTGAAAAAGGTAAATGTAGAGATGACGTTTTTTTTAAAAAAAAATAAAACAAAAATTTAAATTTAAAAAATTT
>BMAV01017124.1:19640-31770 GCA_019973955.1 Trichonephila inaurata madagascariensis | reverse complement strand
TTTTTCTTTTAAGGTGGTGACCAAGGTGTTCTTAATATGTTCTTCAATGATTGGAGAACGTCCGATATATCAAAGCACTTATCTTTTATTTATAATATGAATGCTAATGTTAGTTATACATATCAACCTGCTTATAAACAGTAAGTATAAGTTGCATAAACTTTAAAATACAATACAATGTGATGTCTGGTCAATACTTGGCAAAATCAGTCTGTTACATTAGGTGCTAATTTTAATATTGTTTTCTTAAAATTTATTTTTAAAAAAATTATTATACACATTAACTGTTTTAAGAGTTATTTAAGGGTTGTTTTCGTTGATCTCGATTCTACTCGGCATTTCAAGCTTTTACTCCAGCGTTCTTGAACTATGACATGTGAATCTCGTAGATTGCGTGAAAACATCTAAGGGCCTGCAATAAGCTCTGCAAGGAAACTGTTTTAAACAGAAATCTTTTCTATAATACAATTTTTAAAAGAAAGATTTAAGTTCAAGTCATGACGAAGGAATTGAAAGTCATAATCCAAAGTTATTTTTGGTCAAGAGAAATCTACATTCCGAAAAAGTTCGTGAATTTCTGCTGTGTTAAATAATTTAATAATTTAATGACAGACAATTGAAAAAACTCGTTCTATTAGAGAGAAACTGTCAAAAACTGAATATTTTGCCCCTTTTATGTCTGATAAATAATTTAGTTTTTATCAGTTGTGATGTAATGTGCAGGAATTTTGTATGGGTTGTTAATCAGATGAGAAAATCATAACTTTTGTAATTGTTTAATCGTAGTTCTCTCGAATACTTTCGCATTCACCAATAATGGTTGCAGTGTATTAAATCTGACCCAAATTTTTAAATGATACTGTGAAAAGTTTAAAAGGTATATCATAAAAAAAAATTTCTATTGTTTAAGGCTGTTTTCGGTTAATGTTAAAGAATATGACCCAAATTTGGAATATTTTTTCATATATAAAAGAAATGAATATTTTATGATATTCTGGCTTCACTATCCCCTTTTGAGAGTAGCATGTTTTATCATACTTCCCATTTTTAACCGAGTTGAGTCATTTTTTCTGGTGTAAAATGTGTTTCGCGTTTTTTCTCATATACCGTAATGTTAAATGGGCTATGCCTTCACGTATTAAAACGAAAAAGAAAGTATTCATAGAATATTCAAAGTTTTTAAAAACACTATAGTATTAACAGAAGTATGAGTTATAATATTGCAAATTTCCATGGAAATTGAGGCATTTTTCTGTCTGAAAATGTGCTTCGCGTTTAGTTCAAGCTCTCGCACTTCTACCGAAGACAGTTTTAATCAGGACTCTCAATTCACGTAGCATTTTAGCACCTTCTCAATCCTTTAGCATGTTATTACGTATAACACAATTATAAAATGCTATTTCGAAGTACAAAATGTAATCATTATTGTTTACTTTAATCCCAAATTTCCAATTTAGTCCAAATCCTAAATTTCATTCAAGAAAAATGTCTATTGAGTGCAATATATTCTATTATAAAAAATTGTAAAAAGCTTGATCATGTAGGAATGTAAAAAATTAAGAAAAACAGTGTAATATCACTTCGATGCTCCAATGGTGTAATGGCTATATATCATAAATTAGGGGTGTATATAGACTTCATTTATGTGCAGTATGTAGAGAGGGGGGGTATGTTTTCATAAATACTTTGACGAAAACGTAGAGGAGTAATTTTTGTTTTATGTTAACAAGTAAAAGTCTTTGTCTATGGAGGGGAGGGGTTAAATCCTTAAACCTTTCCCTTGTGTATACTCTACTGGCAAAGAGACCTTCATTAAAATGTTTCATTTTTCACCTTCAATTCAGGTTCGGTAAAGATGTCAAAATCGTTCACTTCCTCGGTCCTATCAAACCATGGATGGAGTCGTACAACAGCGAAACTGGTCGTGCACAGTCAGGTAGCCCTCACTCATACGCTCATTTGCAATTGTGGTGGGACATATTCATGAAGAATGTACAGCCAAATCTCACAGAGGAATGCGTAAGTATAACATTATACTGTTAGAGAATTGAGTGCACCACGGCATTTTTATTCAGTATTAGTTAATTCGAAATTATGTCCAAAGTTTTTTTTTCTTAAAACTATATAATTGTTACATAATTATAAAACCACACCTTTTTATTTCTCTTTTCACTGAAAACACAGTGGACATGTACATGCTCATTACTAATCATAATTGGGCCTGCAACAAGCGTCAAATTTGCATGAAAGATGCAACGTGATGGAGATATGCAGATCATTAACGTTGCGGTAGATTTGGAAAACGCAAATAAAATTCATGATTCAGAAAACAATGGCCTTATAACTTGCTTAGAGGTTTGTCGCTGGCCTTGTTTGCAAAATTTGCGGGATTTTCATGACGTGGAAAATTGATAGCGTCCATGTCGCATGATTATGTGGCACATAAAGGATTCCCTGAGTGTTTATTTGGCTTTGTTGCTCCTAGCAAAATTAAATTCTTTCGCACGTTTTCGCATCGGCAGAGCTCAGGTGCTTTCCTCTCGGTAAGAAACTGGGCATTAAAATTACCTGCGGTGATTAGTATTCCACCTACATGGTGCCGCACAAAACAGATATCAGCTCTCGCGCGAGTAATGTACTCGGTCTGCAATGGTAAAACACCAATACGCAGTCCCATTAAAAATGAAAAAATAACATGCTTTAGATTTTTTAAAGTACATGCAATGTAGAATTTTATTTATCTGTTGTCAACAGGATAGTTAGCTTTAGTCTTCTTGTTTTCATTTACTTTTAAAGTTAAAATATTAAAAGGAAAGTTAAAATCTCTAACGCCCGTATTCACCGCTAACCTAACCTCCAGTTAGAGGCGGGAAACCTGGGTTTCGCCGAAAACGTTATTCACCATCGCAAGTTAATAACTTAGCGCCGGCTCAGGTTGAAAAATCCTGACCCAGAGCTACAGCCGGGTTAGTTTTCACCGCACACGCGCAGTAAGCGATTTTTCGAGTGTTTACGTTTTCGTGCAAGTTTTGGAAGTAGTTTGAGTTAGGATAGATTTTTAGTTTACGATGAATACCATTCAGAAAGTTTCCACTGTACCTCAGTTAGATTTTTTAGAAAGACTGGAAACCAGAAAAGTCAGAAAAGTAGTTAAAAGAAGTAATTTGTTCGAGGAATTGGACGATACGAGTTTCAGAGAAGATTCCGACTGACAAAAGAAGTGTCGAAGAATTGACTCTGCTAATTGAAGATAAATTAGAGAGCAAAACACTACTTTTTTTGCTCATTTTCTTTTTTAAATTTAAATAACACTGACGGATCTGTTGTGATGTCCGCGGATTCACCACTCCGTCAGTGTCATTGTATTGCCGCGTTATTTCAATATACGCTTCATTTTTTATGCTACTAACAGCATTTGTTTCCCGGCATTCTATTATGTGTAAGTGCGGCTTTATCAAAGCCAACACCAATTCTTTTTCATATTGCGTAAAATAAACTCTGTTGGCATTCATATTAAAAAGTTAGCGATACGCGAGGTAAAAAACAAGCTGGCATGAGACGAATTTAGAAAGCCGGAAGTCACGGGGTTTATTTCGACCAATGGGAATCGACCAGTAAGCGCAGGTTAAGAAACGCAGAGTCAAGTAACTGGAGGTTGAAAAACAGTGGTGAATTGAAGTTCTAACCTGGGGATAATTTTAACTTGATTGCCGGTTACTTAACTCCAAGTTTCATCGCTGGGTTAGGTTAGCGGTGAATACGGGCGTAAGTAAGTAAAGTTTAAGTTAAGACCTATCTACATCTAAACAAAACTCCGGAGAAATCCCACGTCTATCCGATGCCTTAACTGCTGTCGACCAAATCTAAAACACACAACACATTCTAAGAACAGAACAGACTGGCAACTTTATTACAAACAATATATACAAAAGCAACGAAATACGTCATCGCCACGAAAGCTAACTCGAGTTCAGTCATTTTTCCCATCCATTACTAGAAAAGTTTGTAGCTGTACAAACTGTATTGACTAACACGAAAAGAATTAGAGCTTCTTTCATGACACTAAGTTAGGTTTGGGACACACATATTACATTTGTATGTTACCGCGTTAAACGGTGAAGCACATTTATTCTCCGTTATTGCTGTACTTTTCCTATGATAAAATGAACTCAATAGAAGAGCCAGGATCTTCTCGTTATGATCGATCAATAGCAGTAAAATTTTGAGATTCTTGGTTGGCACTTCGTAGGTATTGAGCTACAATACCTCCTATAATGATAGCTATTTTGCATTGCTTTCAAAGTACTGGGTGATTCATAAAGAAGTGTACAGTTTCAATGCACTATGAGTCAAGAACAATGGGAGATATTATATGTTGCCTGTAACAGAATTGTGGAGGATTATTTTAAGTTTCCTTAGAGACGGTCACAGATGCACTATGTAAGGTAAAAAGATAATAGATACTGATATTACTGCTGGTGCGTGTGTGGTGTTATTCAAATAATTCTGGAATTCACGACCGTCTTTTCCTGTGAATTTATTGATAACATTTGATAAATTTCAATAAAACAAAATTTAATAATTTAAATTGCCAAGTTAAAATATTAGACTGAAAATATATTCCAGTAAACAACGGCACTCCTGGATACATCGAAGCCAAGATCAAGATTACAAAAATATCCATGATAAACAACAGCACCTAGTCACACTGAAGTAAAATCCAAGATTAACACTGAGGCAGAATCCGTTACACATGGTTTTCGTCGAGATACACCACGTGGGGTCTGAGCATTGTGACAGCTACGCTCCACCCACTCAGATCAGCTGGTCCCCAAAATTTTAAACACTACGTATAAACCCTTAGTCACACAACATAGATCGAGTTGATAATACACTTCCACCCAAACACGTGTTAAGATACCTGAATCCAGTGATAGTAGATGTGATATGCTGTTTCTGCTCCTCTGGATCTACTAGAAAGGAGTGAATACCTTGTCTTTTACGTAGCCACAGAGGAAGAAATCACAAAGTATTAAATCAGGACTTCTGAGTGGCCATTGGGTAAGTGGCATGCTGTGGTCTACGGTTTGTCCAATCCATCAGTGAGCGAGATGTTCAGCGAGGTAATATCGTTTGTAGGCCGACCAATGTGGGGTGATGCACCATCCAATTGGAGAATGAATTTGGAAATGTCTTCCTGCAACTGTGGCAATCAACTAAAGAGTTAACATATTAAAAAAAGCATCTGCTGTGACAATTTGCACATGAAAAAAATGAAGGAACTGAACACTTTTTCTGACACTGCACAAAACACATTTACCTTAGAGGAATCTCGCCTGTGTTGCACTGTGGATTTGGGGGATTATCTGTTCCCCGAAGCAAACATTATGCTTGTTTACTTTCCCACTGACATGAAATGTTGCTTCATTGGTAAAAACTAAGTGCTCTGCAAAATCGTCCTTTTCAAAACGAAGCTGCATTCTGGGCACAAAATTTAAAGTGCTTTTGTTTGTCGCTCAAATTTTGCAACATCTGCTCTTTGTATGGAACCATTTTCAGCTTGTTTCTCAAAATTCTCCAAACGGTGGGCTGAGAAATCTGCACTTCAAGACTCGAAGACCGCTTTAATTTTCCCGGGCTTCATTGAATGGTGGTGCAAACTGTATCGGTGACGTATTGCGATACAGTCGGTCGTCCAAGGCTTTTCCTTTTGTACGAACATCCCATATTTTTAAATTTTTTATGCCATTGATGGATAGATTTTATATTTACAGGCTTTTTTTGAATCACGATCCGTTGCTTTTCGAGTTACGGATTCTGTTTTTCCAAATTCAAAAACACAAAAAAAGCCTTCTCCACTGCAGAATCTGACATTTCGACTAACTACATCACTTCCATCGGGTGCGAGGCATGCAATTTAAGAGTGCATCTACCTTATAGTTAGCTGAGGTGGTGCATGTATTTAACTGTTAAGGCGTTATCATACGTGCACGTATTGTAGCAATTTTCCTTGAAAGCAACCGATTCCGAACAATTTCTACCTAGTTGCCACATAAACGGCTCCAAACAACTTTTTCCCAGTGAGCTGAAAAAATTGTTCCAAATAAAAGTTGCTTGAAATTCCAGCCAGGGGGGTTCTTCGGCGCCCTACGTCATAAACAAGATGGCGGTAAAGATGACAGCCTCGGCTTCGTCAAACCCATCAGATATGGCGTATAATATTTTAAATAGAATGGGGCTCCATTTCTCTTTACGCCCGTCAGCAAAAGCGGGAACAAAATAAATGAAACAATATTGGATGTTCGTTTTCCGAAGCAGAAAAATCGGCGAGTAATTTTTCAATGTGGAGATAGAGCGCTGCTGACGTCAGAGCATGTAGTTTTGCTTACGGCAATCTTTCACCCTCAGCTGCGTGAAAAATTCCTTGAAACGATTGCTCCAAATATGCGTCTATAATAGGGCCTGTATTCTGGAAAAATAAAGCATCAATTCTCATTTCACTTTGTAATTTGAGAAAAATCTCTTAACAGTATATACAATAATTCTTATATTTTATTTTGATATTTTAATTTAACTTTTAAACTGTTGCCATTTGTCTTTTTCAGAAGGGAATTGCTGCCGAACTCTCCAAGTTACATCTAGGGTCTGCTGGTATGGCTAGTGCCCAGAGTTCAGAATCCCGCAGATTTGCCTGGGAACGTGGACACATAGACTACCTTGGAGAAGATGCCTTCTCTAACATTGAGAAGAAATTACAATCATCCATAGATGAACCTAAAAAATAGTTCCTTCCTAGAAATTAAGTGTTATCTGTGTGCAGTTCTGTAATGTCAGCAGAGTATTTGTGTTTTCCTCTGCTGATTGTTTTTAAAGGTATTCATGTGCCACATTATTGTTCCTTTTGGATCAGGAGTTCATTTAAAGAGAGAAAATGTTCTGAAAATGTGCCTATATTTTATTTTTCTGTATTTTTATTTTTTATCTCTAATATATATAATTACAGCTCTCTTGGTCGTCATTTTTTTTAAAGTGACTAATCTTCTAACTCTAATGTTTTGGACGGAATTTTTTAATACTGACGTTTTATGTATTTTTATTACAAAATTGGAACATGTAAATTATAGAAAAGCGTGACATTTTTTAAATTAAGTTTTCTAATGGGACACAAAAAAACTATGTAAATTTAATAAAAATATATTGTTCTTCAAAAAATTAAAATTTTTCCGAATGTCTTTAGGCATGAAATTAATTTCGCATATAATTCTTAGTACTACCTAATTGAAAAATTCATATTTATAAATTTATGCATGAAGTTATATTACTTATAGGACACTATTTACCTGACAAGGTAAATTATACTAGCCCTGGAGACCAATAATTTTCTTCGAAATATCGGTTCTGTGTTTATATTTTTTATATAATGCCAATACTTCTGCGAGATGTTCCCTCTAATTCCCAGTATTTGTTAGGTAATAAATCTCTTCATTTTGTTTCTAAGTTTAAATTATAAATTCTATAACAATTCAGTTAATATAGATGTATTGGATTACAAGGAACATGGTTGCATTATCTGTATTTATTACATTATGTTGCTGAAATAGAAAAATGTGTAATATAAAATTTAGTTCCTAACAAATATGAATTATTTTGCTGTTTTAAAAGAAATATAAATATGCCTTTTTTTCCCTTCGATATTTAAATGTATTAAAATTATTAATTTGTTAATTTCTATAAAACAGTTATATTACCTTAAATGCATAGTAATTGTAGATCTCACAGTTTGTGCCATTGATATTTTTATTTGAATATTATTTATTCAAATTTATTTTTAGTTTTAATTATTTTTAAATGTTATGAATGTTTTAGATTGTGCTAGATGTTTTGTTTTTTAAACATTGTTTAAATTTATAGTGCTCAATATTTTATACATTAGTTTTGTTTTTTAAGTTTGTATATTCTAAACGCTTCAATAGACATTTAATAAGAGCCATAAGATTTAATTGTATATACTTCAGATTTCGTAATAATACTGTTTATTTTCTTAATCATTGTGCCAAAATTTCTTTACTATACTTAGTTCATCCATGTTCACTAGTCCACAAAATGAATACCGAGTTATTTTTGGGTGATAAAATGTTTGTTCATAAATTGTTAGAAAGTTAAAAAATTATACTGTCAGCTTTTTTTGTTCTCTTTTAAAACTTGTTAAAGGGAATTCTATTCGGCTCTTGGTCTTTGCATGCGCTTTTTACTTGATTGAGGTTTAAAGTACATTCTGTGTTAATTTTCTAGCCCTGCAGTTTAACTTTGAATGTATTTGATTAAAGAAATGTGTGAATAAACTCTTTATTTTATAATGTGTTGTGTATGTGTTGAAGATTAGTTCTGAAAGTGATTTCCATAAGTTCCAGTTTAAAAATATTTCTATCGATAATATGAAACATATTATCGTTAGAAATATTTTAAAAAATCATGGTATTCTTTTATTTTACCACTATCGACATACTAAAGTATTTGACTATCCCTTTCTCACTATTTGCAACATTCAGTATAATAGGCGTATTTTCAAGAACAAGATAGTCAATCCACATATGCAGTGGCGTAGCTAAGTGTCGGAGATTAGAACCCACGACCTACGGATTCGTAAGCACGTAACATACCACTAGACAAAAGTGATCACTCCCGTCCGGAGGCTGTTACTGGCTTATTTAGGTACCACCACACTAGGTATCCAAAGATCCTGATGTAAAAAAAACAACCCAGAGAGTCCTATCTTGGTTGGATTTTATCAAGTAAAAATATATTAGTATTTTAATTATACAAAGCTACTTTAACATCAGCCCTTTATCCAGTGACGTAGCTACGTATCCAAATGCCCTGACGCAAAAAAAAAAAAGTAAGGGCCCTATCTTAGTTGGGTTTTATCAAGTAAAAATATATGAATAACTACTTTAACTTCAGCTTTTTACGGTGCTCTGAAGAACACAGGAAAAAGCAAAGCTACAAACTACTTACATACAACTATTTGTGTATGAGTTTTCTTGTGTGAGCTTTAATGATCTCCCAAGTTCGATTTGACACCACGACAGACCTTTCATAACAGCAATGAAGAGTTAAGGAGCTGCCGGCACCGGAAGACGAGAAAGTACGTAATTGATAGTAAAAAATCAAACAATAACGAACAAGATTACAATTATTAATATAGGTATTAGGAAATAAAATGATGTTAATAAAGAATAAAAAGTTTATTATAAGAAGGTTGGAATTATCTGTTAAAAACAAATTAACAATTTGACTTACAATATTTTCCTAGCTTTAGTTTTCGCTGAAGTTTCAATAACTTCGGTTAAATCAATGTTTGATGCGACTTTTTCAATTGTGCTATTAGCGGTAAATACGGTGTCGAGCTTGACCCATGCCGTTTCTTGAATAATTTTTAATTTGCTAAATAATCTTTTTGCGGCTGCAGAAGTGACAGAAATTGTACAGAATAATAACTTTGCTGTAAATACTTCTAAGTTGCATTCTAGCACTACATATTTGCTCATTATTTCCTTGGGTAATTGGTGAACAGTCACAGAACTGGGTTAATTTAGGGAGAACTAGGCGGTAAATATTAAGAAATTGAAAGGAAAAGTTTGGACTTGTTATATCAGAATACTTATTTTGGAGTTCGTCACTCTTGTAACAGGGTTGTTTCACCTACAACTAGTGAAAATGTTGGTCTTGTAATTTATTTATTTTTTTGACAGACTGTACACATGCTAATAAAACGTGTATTTAATTGAGCTAATATTGTGTCTATTACCTTATTAAAAAATAGTAATTTAAAACATTTCTTTCGGGTTTTAGAAATCAGACATCGGAAGCTAATTCATCAAAAAGTTTTTTTTAACTTTCCTTTGCCTTTTTTCTTGAAAATGGTTTTCTATACCATATTTTCTTGGAGTTTCACTTGATTTACACTTTGAATGATTCTAAGTCGTTTCTATAAATTTGCGTCGTCAACGGAGGTATCTTTAATTGCAACAGCTATCGAATTTCATTCAGTAGGCTTCTGAAGCAACACTGTAGTGATCACATTATCTAAGTCGCTATTAACAGAAATACTTGGGTCAGAAGTACTCGTAGAAGGCTAACTAAGAAATTTGTCAATTTGGTGCAATTTTGTTTATCTTTCCTTCCTTTGCATTGTGTTTGCGCTTAAACACACCACTGGGTTTCTTTATCCATAAGTTTAGTTTTCAAATTTATGCAATACAATTCGTATGTGCTTGAGTGCTCACTGACGTTAAAATGAGGGAGAAACATAATGTTACGTTACAAAAAATCGCTAGCTATTTATTCTGAAGGATCGAACTCACCCACCAGACATTGGCGTAACATACACCCTCGCATCGCTGGGGGGGGGGGGCGCCAAAGCCGGTGTTACGTTAAGACTTTTCAATCCTTTGTAACATCCAACTTGGGGCCCAAAATCTGACTTTGCAAGAGGGTCCTAATATTCTCTGTCACGTCACTGCCACCAGAGGGCTTAAAGCAACAAAATGGTTCATCGAGATGGACAGGAAATGATACGAAAAATATGCATAAACAAGAAAATACAAAAAATACAATATTATTATGATTATCTCTCTCTATCAGTAATGCACACAGGAATTTTTCTTCAAGGGGTTGAAAGTTCAACATTCTTGCATCATACTATTTTTGATTTTGTCGATTTTCAGGTACAAAACAGAGTAAAAAACTAATTATTGAATAAATAATTAGCATTAATTAATAAAATTAATCATTAATAACAAATATTTAATTAAATTTTGCGTATTATATACTTAGAATTATAACCAATCAGAAAAACACCAAGTGCATACCGGTGTCAGACTGGACTCCCAGGACCTCCTCCTCGTGTGCGCCACTGCTCTCTATATATAAAACCTTTTTAAAAAAAAGAGGGGAGGAGCAAAATTACATCAGTCTATTGCAAGTAAGAGTAGATTGGGAAATTCTGAAACAAGGAAACTAGCTTATTATGAATCGTATTGTTATTAAAAATAGAATTTAACCCAGTGCTTCTCAAACTTTCAATACTGGCGACCCACTTTTCAATCATAATTTTCGTCGCCCCCCCTTATACAATAATAATGTATTGAATGCAATAATGTACTTTGACGCTAAAGCTACAATATGATATGATCAAAGACTTTTCAATTTATCTTTTGTAACAAATAAACAGTTTGCCTGAATTAACGATTTCATGATCTGTGTGCCCCGCGTGACCACTTCCAGGTTAAAAGTGTGTTCCAATATATAATATGGATGTTACTCCTAAAAAAATTGTGTAAAACGTTTTTCATTATGCTTTATATGTTTGAGAATACTCATAAAAAAATAAATCTTGGCCAAGTAATCCTTCAAAATGCTCTGTGATTTTCCAAATATCAAATGCTTTTACATGGAACTCCCCCCACACAGAAATACTTTATTTACAACTTCCCTAAATGAGAAACCCATAAGAGAGGAGTCATAACTAACTGTACCAATAACTTGGACGGTCAAACAGATGTTGAGCAAATATATTCTGCTGCCAACAGCTTTATGGAGCATGGTACACTGTATTTCATAAGTGATGAATTTTTTATCTTCCTAAATTTTTTCGATTCTGGGTCTGGGTTTTTTTTTTTCTCTGAAAGAGTAGTATTTTAGGTTTAAAAAGAAAACGTAATAAAAAATCTCTCATCATGGGATTACAGCAAATCAAATAAAAGTTTTTTTATTTGGTTATAGAATCAAAGATAGCTAATTAGGTATTGAAGTTTTTATTTTTGAGAAATGGCGTTATTTCGCCAAATGATATATATAAACTATATCAGAGTAAAAGTGCATTTTTTATGTCTAAAAGTATTTTGTTTTTATTCATTCCAGTAAATTAATTTTTTTTAAATCTTCTATTTTCGATATGCTCGCGCCCCCCTAGGGGGGCGCTCCCCACAGTTTGAGAAACATTGATGTAACCACACAAGAAGAAATTGCTTCCTGGAGATTTAAGATGTAATGGAGATTAAAGATGTAAGATCTTTTAAGACGTAATGGAAAATTTTTCATGGAACTTGAAGTTTATTTTCAGGTGACG
>BMAV01017123.1:0-49446 GCA_019973955.1 Trichonephila inaurata madagascariensis | reverse complement strand
TTATATTTTTTTTTTAATTTTCTGAAATAAGTAATATTAATATTTAAATTTCAAAATTTGATAGAATTTATTAGATGCTGTTTTTCAGAAAGGGGCTTATGCTCCCTCGAGTCCTTCTGTCAATAATTGACATTGCCATATGTTATCGGTCAATTGAAAGCGGATAACTGGTGCTCTTATGTTAAAAAAAAAAAGTTGAAATGGGTTAACTCCCATTTAAATTTTTTTAGCCAATAAAATCTTCAAAGAGGTGTTTCCCCAAAAGTGGTCTATATCGTTTCCAGGGTCTGGCGCCTGAAAAGGTTCGACGTCAGCAAAAAAGGATTTGGAGGTCCATGAGGTGTAAATGGGGGTCTACTCGTGATAATGGCTCTTATTTTAGTAGATCATGACTTTAAATTTAAAAGAAAATTTAATAAAGTAGATAAACCAGATTCACAGATTTAATATATTTATTTACCAAGCGTGATGAAGATAATTTGCAGTTTCAAGGAGAGATCATAAAATTTTTATTATAACAAGGACCATCGTTTCTTTGTTTCTTACTAGAATTAAGAGAGGGAGTATAATTTCGGATGTCACAAATGTTCCCAGTTTCTCATTTGTTTCCAGACAATCTGATAGGAAAATGACGTTTTATCCTACATTCAATATTTATATTATTTATTTTATATTCAAATATTGAAACATTTATTCTAATATTGAAACTAGGCTTAAGAATGCTTTAAATATAGCAAACCCACAGTAGGCAATGAATTCATAGGGTCATATTGAAAAAAAATTGTAAATTAAAAGGGGGGAATTGTTTGGGAATACCCACTGCAAAAATCTCAAAGTTATTTTGGGGAAACAGTTTTTAAACAATTTTGGCTTGAAAAAAAATATATTTGTTATTTATACCGAATTTTGAAATGTCGTGAGAAAATTTTCAATTGCTTTTCCTAGAGGAAAAAAAGTTTCCCCGGGGAAATATCTAGAAAAAGGGAAAAAAAAAAAACCAATAACCAAAAATTTTGGTCACACCTTACAAGATTGATGCCAACTTTTGAAAATTTGCTACTGAAGCACCAGATTCGTCCTTTATAATAAAAATATTTGTTTATCTGTTATTTTATATAACAGTTATTTCATGTATTATTTAAATTTTAATAAACTTTTTTTCTTAAGTTTAAAACACTGTACTTCACTGTAGATATAATTTTAAATTTTTTAAAGTAAGTAGTTCTATTTCAGTTGTCAAAAAAAAAACAAATTTTAGTTGATAAATTTGCAAAAATGCAATATTAGGTAAGGTTCTTAGGTAATGACACGTCTTCCCCTAACCGAAATACATGTCAATGAGTCTACGAGACCAAAAAGTTTTGAAAACTCTGTTCTAAAAGAATGTATTTGCGTTGACATGTAGACGGCCTATACTGAAAATGTTAGACTATGCAATATAATTTTAATTTCAATAATTTTATGCTTACATGCTGGTAAGTATTAATTATTGATATTGTATATACTATTCAAATTGTATTAAGTATCACTGCATAATAAATCACTCTGAAGGATTTTGCTGTCTCCGTATTAGATGACGATTACTACTAACCTTACTTTTTCTCATCACTTTAATTTACATCTCATGATAAATATAAAAATTTAATGAGTGAAATACCTTTTTAAAAGATTTAGAGTGAGGGCAAGCAATAATAATGTAATAGGAATTAAATTCATTTGCCTAAACATGTAAGTTAGTATTTTTACACATTTATAACATATAAAAAGAAATTTATTTTATTCTTAACATTTTTAGGAATAAAATGATAAAATACAGAATTCGATAAAAGAAATATTCTTCTTAAATTTTCCAACAAATGCAGGAGGGCAAAATGTAGCCTTCAGTATTTTGAAGATCACAAATAGAAATGCAAATTTGCGTACCCGGCTATATTTTTTTTTTCTTCTTCACAGAACTTCTGTTGAGGATAAACGGGCCAGGTGTCGACGACCGTTTTACGCCAAAGCGTTTTTTTTCTGTATCCATTTCTGTGTGTCATTCATTATAGCCTCGAACACATATCGGTTCTCCGATCTGTATCGGATGTCATTGCCACTTCGAATTCTTGGGAAAAGTTTTCCTTTCCACTTTGCATAATGTCGGTTTTCATCATTTCATCGTCAGGGAGCATGTCAGAGACTTTCGCTTGCCTTTGATCGATAAAGTATCATTTAGTATTCTTTTTTTTTTCAAAAAACTATTTCCTTATTCTGTAACGTAGTGTGAGAAGCCTTAGACAAAAGGCAATGGCTTAGGCAATTTCCTAAGACATCGCATTCCTTAAATTTTTTTAAGTATGAAAGTATTTTTAAAGAGCTTAATTTTTAAATTTTAAACAGGTAATGAATGAAATATAAGTTGTAATATCTCGACAATTTTTAATATCACTCTAAGTATTAACCCCTTCGTGACGGGTAGTGCAAATATGCATTCTTCACGGACGCATCTCAGGGACGGGCAGTTCAGATGTGCATTTTACAAAGATGTTGTGGAGAGACGGGCAGTTCAAATGTACATTTTAAGCTGGTATGTTTTTTAATGACCCCTAGATGGCACCCTATGTCCATTATATTGAAATCGAACGTAGCTAGAGTAACCTGACCTTCAGTTAGTTTATATTCTGCTTGGATTTGATATTTTCCACATCAAATGAGTAGGGGAAGAGGGGTAATTGAAAGGTCAACAAACAGAGCTCGGGTCATAAACTTTCCTCTTGAGATGAAACATTCGCGCGCTTCTTATAACTCATCGAATACTTTTTTCTTATTTTTTACAACAGTGTGCGGTGTTTTAACGTCAGTTCTGCTTAAGATTTTGTTGTTTTCGGATATATTTCGCGTACTTTTCTTATTTCAAAAACCTTGACTCCAGGTTATTATTTGATTGTTTCGAAGGCATTTTCCTAACCTTAATATGAACAAAAAGGGCAAAAAAAGCCAATGTGTATAGTCAAAAACCGTGTGTAAATAATAATAATAATAATAAAAACGTAACAAACATTTTATGCTTGCTAATCATACAATGTAGGACTTCGCGTTTCTCCATTCTTCGAGATTTTCCACACTCAATCTTCATTTTAATTTTGCTATTTCTTTTTGTAAATAATCTTTGTCGTAATTTTTTTTATTAATTTGAAAGTGCATTAATGTGTTTTGTCAATGAAAATTTTGGAAAAAAATTAATAGTGCTTACGAAATTTATTTCCCAAGGTTAATCTTATTTTTTGTTATATATATATATATATATATATATATATATATATATATCATTTCATGTAAGTTAAAGTAAAAACGTTATTGCATTCTACTTTTAATGTAACTGACAACTTGTGCTATAATCTAAAGGGGTAATTTCCAAAAGTTACAACATTAGGACTGAAATTGATTATTTATGCGTTTTTTCTTAGTTGGGGCTTAGTGGCAAAAACTCCCCGTCCTGAAGGGAGTAGTCCTTACGCATTCACCCCGTCCCTAGCGAGCGGCTGGCAGAAAATCGCCCCGTCCTGAAAGGGTTAATAATGTATTTTAATTACATAGGTCTATGTAGAGGCGAGTCATCATCTTCACGAAATCGTCCTCGGTGTTATTGCTTTTCAAGTTGGCTCGAAAATGACCCACTCTCTTTTGAAAAGCAAATAAAAATTAAATCTGTAGATTCAAATTTTTCACCTTCATAAGGAGGGGATATTTCGAGAATGACTGCTGGCTCAGAGGTGTATCTTCCTCATTTCATTTTTTAAATGTCTTTTGAGTGCATCATTAATAGCCCTCGTGTTGCCTTAAAGTGTGATTTTAAAAAAGAGAATCATTCTACATAATTGTAATAGGAGAAATAAATAAAAATACATTAACGTCAATAAACAAAACATACATTGAAATAGAAACAATTAAAACGCGTATTATATTTCATGCATTCATTTTTATAAAAATATTATAATATATCCATAAATTGCTTTGCTGTTAGAAAAAATACTTAACTAAATCCTTAAGGGCCACCGCCGTAAATATCCGTCTTGCTCAACCGGATATATCCCTTTCTTCCAAAATACTAATATTTTCTTTGTGCTGCTATCGGTAAAACTATTCCGAAGGGTTTGGACTGCAATAAAATGGCAATCACAGTGTTTGGAAAGGACTTGCTTACTTCAGAGAAAACATTTACTAATTTCTACCTTTTCTCCGCCCCCTCATACACCGCATACGCATGCCTATGTGAAAAATGGTGCACTGGGCACTGAATCACGTGCCTTTTAATCGGCAATTAAGGGGTTAAAAGGAAATGGGAATTTAGATTTAAAAAAAAAAAAATTGTTTTCATATGGCTGTATTTAAATATTGCCCCATCATTTTAACATCGCTCTCAATCACTCTAAAATAGTATACAATAGTATTAAATACTTAGTAATCTCTGTATAGATATCGAATTCATTTAAGATATATATTTGTACACATCTATCTGCTCAAGAAGGTATTTTATTTCATTTAAAATTTTGAAGTTTGTCTAGCTTCTAAGGCAGTTTTGTAAACATTTTTTTTTTCTTTTTGTTCATTTGTAAAGTCGATGACTCTTCCAAATAGAAATATAAATTTGAATTGAACCAGACAGAAATAAAATCGAAATTTCGGACAAAATTTGGAAAAATCCAAGGATAGTTCATGATTGATGTATAATTTATTGTGCAAGATTTGTGTAATTTTTTATTATTCTTAATTTATTTTCACACTTCACTGACACTTATATTTTTATGTAAAAATCTTTCACTACAGATAATTACCATAATTTTTTTAAAAAGATGACTAACCTATTGGAAAGTCTTAGATAAATTTGTGTGTTGATAAGAAATAAAGAATTTTCAAATTCTTTCTGTGCCTATCCTTCTTTCACTAAAAGTATATAAGTGTGTGTAAAAA
This sequence comes from Trichonephila inaurata madagascariensis, assembly GCA_019973955.1. Lineage (NCBI taxonomy): Eukaryota > Metazoa > Arthropoda > Arachnida > Araneae > Nephilidae > Trichonephila > Trichonephila inaurata. The sequence continues at coordinate 44,496 of BMAV01017123.1, read as the reverse complement.
AGAAATTTAAAAAAATCTTTCTAAGAAAACAATGTGCAACATTTAATGAAAAAATACTATCCAAAGAATTTTTTTGTAAATATTTTTCGATGACATTAATTTAAAAACTATTAATAAAATAATTTAATTGAAGCCTAATGGCTGAGTGGTTAGTGCATAGCGCTTCCACACCATAGGTCCGAGGTTCAAACCCTAGGCTGGACAAGATTGACTCAGCATTTTATGCCCTCAGTGGGTCAATAAATTAAGTACCAAGCTTGATTGGGAACTTAACACTGAGGCTTTCGCGTTGGACTGACCACCTGACTGGAACATCTGCTCATGCACCTCAGAGCCAAGGTGCGTATACTGAATTCGGCACAGTAGGCCCTGGACCTCATGGGCTGTCACGCCACTAAGTTAAAAAATAATTGAATTATCATTGATTTTTTAATATTTCAAAAGAAATATAAAAAAAAAAAAATAATCTCAGAGAAACATTAAAAATAAAACATTTTTTAAAAAATAAAAAATTCTCGCCTACTTGTGAATTTGAAATAATTAAATTTGCATCAAAAATATCAAAAACCTTCTCGTAGCCCGATATTGAAATATGTTATATATATATATAACGGAGTAAAAGCTTAAATGAAGAAAAAAAATCTCGTTGATCTTAAGGATAAACATAAACTAAAGAAAAAGACATACTCTGAAATTTTAATAAGTCAAAAGTTTACACCAACTGAAGCATAAACCGCACCAACGTTTGCTTCAGATTATCAAAAGCAGATAATAAAAAAAAAAAAAAAAAAAAAATATAATAACAAGGTGAATTTTCCCAAGTGGTAGCATTAACTTCAAAAAACCTCACATAAATTGGTTTTTCCCCAACACCCCTCCCCCCATTCCCTCCTTTCGAAATACACAAAAGCATCGAAAAAAATTTCTTCAGATAAAACGATTCACAAAATAAAAAATCGGTAAATAGGAACACAATCCTACAGCTCGACCGTAGAGATTAGGCTCTTTGTTCCTTTTCACGCTTTTTCAACAACATAAATGGAGCTGATGAGATTATCAATGTATGAGAAATTTTTATTCTTATATTAAAATATTTATTTTTTTTCTGTCGGAAGAATACACCTCTAATCTTTCGAAGATTGGGTATATTTATTCCGTAGCATATTTTGGTGAAACGTGATTTGCTCTATATTGTAGCATGTTATTACAGTACATCTTATTAGATGTACATGCTATACAATTTTGTTCCCTAAAAAATTATATTTTTTTCTTAATTAATTTAATAGAAAATATAATTTTCTACGAATTACAGTCAAATACGCTTAACTCGAAAACGATTAAGACGAAGTATTGGTTAACACGAAATAATTCAACGGTCTCGACAGACTGCAACGTATTTTCCATGTATTTTTTCCTCTTTTTAAAATGAAACGGAAACCCGTTTTACATGAAAATATTTCTCTTCTAGGAATGAACAATATATGGAAAATACCAGCAGATTGAAGGCCGTGGGTAGCCTAGTGGTTAAGGAAGCCAACCCGGCTCCATCCACCAAAACCCCCAGTGGGTTCGGCGAGGGAATGTCTTGTGGGCTGAATCACGAGTGCAGGGGACTCGGGAATATTTCCCTCCCCTCCAGATCAGTTCCTAAATTGTGGAGGTGAATATAGGTGGTGTCGCCATCTATCTTAAAGAAGTCCAACCTGTCTCTCAGGCTCTGGCAACATTCATTCCTTCCCATCGGGAAGGACACGACAACAAAACCAACAGGATTGGGCTGTCCTATTGTATTATAGGAAAAATTAATTGTGCAATAGATGATGATAATGAGAGAATAGATTGAGTTATAGCAGCCAAATACATTTTGGAGTTTGTTCCAAAGCTGAAAACATACCATTGATGAAGAATCCAAAGATGAAAATGATATGAATAATGCATCTCATATTCCCACATTATCCGAAATAAAGAACATCATGAAAAGTTTGCGCAGTTATTTAGACACACATTCCAAAGGTGAAAAGAATAACAAAAAGGATAGTATCAAACAATTTGTTGACAGTTCTCTGCTAAGAACACAATACAAAGGAAAATGTTAGATTATTTTCTAAAAAATTCAATTGGTGTTGTGTTTTCCAAAAAAATTTGAAAATTCTGTTCTAAATTTTTTTTTTTTAAGTTCTTGTGAATGTTTTTGTTTTAATGATTCTTATTAAATGTTTGCATATATTCATATCTATGTAAATAAAATAAACTGTAATAAATAGAATTTTTGTTGATATGTTTCTCTTTTCAGTATCCTTTAACATGAAATTCTTTTAACACGAAAAAATATTTCAGTTCCTTTAGGTTTTGAGCTAAGCGATTTTCACTGCGTATTTCATTCATTTTAATTTTTAATGTTTTATTTAAATGCTGACCTTCCCCAGTTTTGCTTACTTCCTAAGAGTAGTGGAAGAGTATGTTTTTTTTGGTCGAAGTTAGTGAAGTATATTATTTCTGGTTGTGAAAGCATTTCAGTATTTTAAGAGAAAGCGTTAAGGTTATCGTTGCCGTGTAAGGTTTCTCGCTTTTTACGTCATAGATTCTCGGAACACAATTGAAGCTGCTTCTTTTCCACAGACATTAAATTTTCGAAGATATCTGCTATCATGAAAACGATCTAAGGTAACTATATGCCATTTGGGATTAAAACCTATAATATTTGAAACTCTTTCTAATTATTAAATGAGCTTTAAAAACATTATTAAAGTATTAATTCCCCTAAGCAAATGAAGTCTAATTGTTTAATTAATAACTTATGTAGTTTTAAATACTTTCTAGTCTCTGGACAAAAAAGGTAAGGAAAATTAATTTATTAAACCTATTTTAAATAACTAAAATACATAAATAAACTGTACCTAAAAATCCATGTAAATGGCTAAGACGTATTTTGACAAAATTTCTGACAAACGATACATAATTTATAAAATTAAAACGCATTTTTCAGAATGATCGAGTTGCCTTTTTCTCAGTTTTTTGATTCAAGCATGGAGATTTCTTCTAAAAAATCACAATCACATTTTGTTGTTACTTATGCCATTTCATCGATAGTAACATCAGATCAAGTCCATTAAATTCATCGCTGAAAAGGGTTAGATTTTTACACCAGTCGTTAGCCTTAGCTTTGAGCACAAAACAGATGGCAATGCGATTTACAATCACAGCTTTGATAATGCATTTAAAAATTTAAAATTATGAACAAAAAATAACTTGCAAACTAAGACTTTAACATAAGATATAATTAAAACTTATTTTACTGAATTATGTCAAGGAACTTCGAAAAACATATAAATTATCTTGATTTTATACAATATAGGTATATTGTTTGTTTTATCTAAATAGATGTAAGGGTGCTTTTATTTATTTATTTGTTACACAGTTTGTACTTTGAGATCTATATAGTTTATTGTAAATGTTTCGATGCGTTAATCTTTATATTAGCTTTTTTAAAAAAATGATTATTTAAAACATATATTTTTAAATATAATTTTATAATTAAAGCTGAAAAGCAAATTAAGATATAAAACGATAGTGCACACAAAATAAATCATCCAGAAGCAACAAAAGAAATTCAACGGACGAGATTAACAAGAATAGAAAAATAATTTAAAATAACTCTAAGCATTTAGATTTCTTGTTTTAGAACTTGTTCGTCACAAAATAAGAACATCAATAAGGCAGTGCTTCTCAAATTTTCAATTTTTGCGACCCATATTTAATCATAATTTGCATCGCCCCCTATCCATACAATAAAATGAATAATAAATTCAATAATGCTATACTATGACGCTAAACCTACAATACGACTTTAACCCCTTAAATACCCCGATGTTTATAAACGCTTCGCTCAGCCAGTGTTTTAATTGCCCTAGACGTATATATATGTCTTTCCGAAGTGCTATCGTTTTCTGGTAACTGCTATCCATAAAATTATGCCGAAGGCTCTGAAAAGCAATAAAATGACTTTGACAGTGTTTGCAAAGGATTTACTTATTTCAGATGATTTTTGATTATTTATTCCTTTTCTACCCTCCCCTCAATACACCACATACGCTTACCTATGTGCTAAACGGCGGCATTGGGGAACAAATCGCGTTATTTTTAATTGGCATTTAAGAGATTAATTATAAACCGTACAAATTATCAATATAAGTGTTAATGTTGGCATACAATTTTTATGACAAGTCTATGGGGTCACTGGTAATTATTAATTTTGTCCTTAACTTTGTATTGTTAAATTAATTATAAAATAGTTTGTGCGGTATACTGATATACATTTATAAATGCATTATAGTGTAAATGAATATTTTATTTTTTGTTATGTCAGAATGTATTTATTTATTTACTTTCAGTAAAATAATAATTATTTAAAATAATCTTTTGTTTTCAACTTTTCAATATGCTCGCACCCCCTTGTAGTGTTTTCACGCTCCCCTAGTGGGGCGCGCCCCACAGTTTGAGAAACATTGCAATAATGCATCCTCTTTGTTCTGGGGGATGGAAACTTGGAGTGGCATTCAATGATATAAATCACCTTTATATTCTTCAGTAGGATTTATGTTTGTGATATTATATCAAGCTTTCGAGATGAATTAGCAACGCTCTAAAATAGTTACAGGATGCTTCCCAAAAGTGATCTTTGATGAGTCATTAGATTGACCTAACTAGCTTATATGATGTCTGTAAACGCGTTGACGATAATTCATTGTACAATTTTCTGCTTACTAAAAGAGCATACTTTAGTACAAAAAGTGTATGTGTGACAGAAGAAACAGTAATATAACAAGTCACAAAATGTTGCGCTGCTTATTTACTCGGGAGAATCAAGCTCACCCAAAGGGTTCCAAGCTTCGAACAGGCTACTACTGCTCGGTAAACTATACCATGATTAAACATAAAATGGTCCCAACTTACGTAAAAAATGATAATAAAATATAGATTTCAGAATAGCATGCAACTAATAGACAAGACCTTAAATGTTTCAAGACATGCCTGAATGGTTGCCAAAACACGTTTTGAACTGTGATTAGTCACTAAAGACTGTTCTCCACTAAGAAGTGTAATTTATACTGACCGCGCTTAGTAACGCTAATCAGCTATGATGTGTAAAAAAAAATTACTTGTAAGCTGACTAACAAACGGTATCAATGCAGATTTATAGGTATGAATCTGCGTAAGTTCATTTCATGGATAGTAACGAATCTTGTGCTGTAATATCCATTTTTGCTGATTCACTTTTCGCATTTATTACACCTATTTTTCAATTAGAGCTGTTTACTATCCCTTTTGTCAAACATCGTCTAACCATCGCATCGCATTGCAAAAAAGCCCAATTTTTCTAATTTTACCATCTAGTGTTTTTCATTCTGATAGCATGGGGTTTTACATACTTAGGCATACATGTTACCGTTAAAGAGTATATAATTCAGTTCTTTCATAAAATACATAAGTGTTTACTTCAAAACTTCATTGCAGAAATTAGTTAAAGTGTATAACAGATTAAAATGATTTCACACTTTACCTAGTTATTCAATGAAATAATTTGGTGCCCTACAAATTAACTATTGATGGACCATTAAAGTGAAAAATAAACAATTTGACATAAATACATATTCGTTGTGTTGTAAATTGACTTATGAGAAACAAAGTCTCCTTTATTGCATATAACAAAGAGATAAATTTATGAATAATAAACACACAACAAACACAGATGTTCGGCCAGACAACAATACAAAAATAACAGAATATCGTGTAGAGAAAAAAAAACTTCATTTCTATTTCTACAACTTACAAAATATGAGTCCTGATGTGAACAAGTCCCCTTAAGGTGAAATCTTTTATGTTGTGTAAATGTCTTACAAAAATTCAACAAAAATTCTAAATATACCGTGTTTCATACTTTAACAATTAAACATTAGCGGTAGTATAAAACAATAAGCTTAATTTACAATCTTATAATTTTATAAATTTGTTGACTTGTTGAGTGATATCTCATGAAGTACACAGTTACTAGATATTTGTATGTATTTTAAGCAGATATGAGCATGTTATTTTGTTAGTTCCAGTTTTTGCTCGGGTACAATTAAATAAAGAAATATCTTTTAAGTGCAAGTTTACGTTTCACCAAAAATAAAAGTTTTTGATTTTCGGTTAACTTTTGAATGAATATTTTTTTACGTATATTATTATTTGTATTGAAAACATAATTCCATCATAAACAAAATTTAGAAGATTTTAATATTTTTTTCTAATTGGTACATTACGGGAATTGTTACAATTGACCAGCATGCACGATACAAGCGGTGGACTTAGAACCAAGATCATTGGCATTGTTATCCATTATCAAAATCGCATTTGACTTGTAATTTCACGCTTTTGTCGATTGTGTGTATCCTCATAGCTGGATCCTCATAGCGTGAACTTGACCTTGCAATAACTATTCAAAAAATATGTTTATGCATTTATTTAATGTATGAAAATTTCCTCTAGTTTTTGGTATACCTTCTAACGTAGTTTTACAGAGATTATCCCCGCTCTCTTTTGTTGTTTTAGAGAATAAGTTTCAAACCTGAAAACACCCTTTCATTTCTAACTAGTGTAGCTGGAGCTACCCAAACTACCTTTGCAATCTTATATGTATGTATATGTAATTTTATTTCGTTTTCAGAAATCCAAACTATTATTATTTAAATCGAACCTCCATACATTATCAAGTAAGCATGGAAGTAAAGAGGTTTTGTGTATTTTATTTCTTTATTCACAATTAGTATGCTATTGAACAAATCATTGACAAGTTTTAAAATATAAATGCTGACAAAATGTATTATCAGTATACAGAACAAATATATTTTAAAAATTAATACACAGGCAATTACGTTATCAATAATCCAATATCAGAAGATAAGGCCGATGAGAGAATTTGGCAAAAAAGGTGGCCGCCATGGGAGCAACTAAGTTTGGGGTACAAAAAAAGAATAAAGTGCCGGTAGAGAGATTTCCACATATTTTTTTATTTAATCTTTACTTGAATATTTACTTCTAGTTGACCAATGTTCTTACTCTTCATGGATTAATACCGACTGTCACAAGAATTTTTACGTCTTCTGACCAATTAGACACACATGCACGTATTATTACGTGCACATCACAATCAATCCCTTTCTTTCTTTTCGCAGTGCCACATTCGATACTCACTGCTGAGCAGTGGTTTGTCTATCTAAACAGTCTACAGCAGTGGTCCCTTGCCTTTCATCTATGGATCAAATCGTACCAGGCCCTCAAAGGAACATTAAAATATTTTCATTTTATTAGCTGTGGTATATTCATCTCGGTTTTGTGCGACCTTCCGTGGAAATCCCTTCATATTCAATGCTAAATCAACTTGAATTCCATGCTAAATCACTTTGTGTTCATTTTTCGGTGTATCTGTATTTTATTCTGAAGGCATATTTAAATACAGTCAAAGAAAAATAATCTATAATGTTAACAATTAAAGCCCCCTCAGTGATCCACGGTAAAATTATCAAACTTTGACTGGTCCGCCGCGATAGAAATGTTGGGAAGCACTGGTCTATACCAACCTCCGTAGATGATCGCATGCTTAGAAGCGAACAATATGACTCAGACTGATGTTTTTCTTTAAACAAAATCATCTATACTTTTTAGTTTATTCTTCTGAATTAAATCTGACTTTCACATGTATTTCCACTCAAACTGAAACAGAAAAGTTCTAGTGAACATCAAAACATGGAATCGAGAAGCATTATACATGCAATGTGGATTATTATACGGTTGAAGTTAAATTAGAAAATATTGATAACTTGGTTATAGTAACAAAATAACTGAAGGTATACGGAACCGAAATAAATAGATTTTTTCAATTTAGTTCAGGTTTTCGTTCCGACCAAAATAACTTTTTTTTCTGATTTTCAGTTGTTTCAGTTCAAAGTCCTAAATATTAAGCTCTAATAGTAGCATATACACCTAACAGTATGAATTCATCATTAAGGCATCATAATAACCAATATTAAACTTTACAATTGGCATGCACAACCATATTTAAACTAATACATCGAAAACATTATTTTTCATATAATCTCTGACGCATTTATGTTTTGCAAATGTGTCGCTTTCTTGAAATGTATCAGCTATAGCCTTTAAACACTGCACAGAATCATCATTAGTAAAATAATAGTTCACAAAATGCGTGCGTGCTTTCAGAAAAAGATAATTCCTAGTAAAATTCCGCATCATCAGAGCTCAGTGCCTACCTGTGGAGAGAAAACTAGGCATCAAAATTACACTGTAGCAATTTGTATCCACCTATATGGTACCACAATAAAAGTGATACCAGCATCCGAGGTATATACTTGGTCCTTCTGTAGTAATTTTCCATCCATAGCCCCATTTGAACACAAAAAATGTAATAGGTCGTCATGCCTTCCTATTTTTTTTTCAATCAGGACTACTTTTACAAAATGCGCATCATTTTAAAAAGATAAATAAATGTATAGACTGAAAGATAGTAATACAGTCAAATAGATCAGCCCACAGAATATTTGCCTCCAAATATTAGTTTTATAATTTAAACTGCCGTGCTTTTTTAGAAGTAATTTATTCTATAATACAGCTTATAATGATCAACCTATTATTAATAACTATTAATAAAATATATATTTTCCCACACACAAGAAAAAAGAAAGAACAGCATTAAATTAATTTTGTAAAGCCATAGTTCGAGTCAGGAAATATTAGTTTATTTAAAGAAAATATCAATATTAATTAGTCTTTTGAAACGCTTCTTCCATAAATGATTTCGAAATTAAAACTCATAAAGATCAAATGTATTTAACGCATCTTAACTTTATTTTAATTAAGAGAATTCCACAAGAGATTTTAAATTTAAAACATACTCTCCAGTTCTCTTTAAAACAACTTTACATTTAGAAGAAATGGGGAAGAGTACGATTTATTTTCATTTCAAAACTCAAAAGGTTTACTCATATTTTAAAATTAAATTTTATGATTAAAATGAATAATATGTTTTTTTAAAATACGATTATGAAAAATCTTCTTTTAAGTAGTATTTACAATAAAGAGTAAGGAAATGTATTTAGTTAAATCGTTTTCAAATTTCTCTTAGTATATATTTTATTAGCTAGGAAAGAATTTATTTTCATGTTACATAAATTATTTTTCTGACATTTTTATTAATAAAAATTATTAGTACCGAAGAAAGTTTTTAACTAAAAATACTTGTAAGTAACTTGAGTTTACTAGAGATTTCAGATTAATTAACTTTCCCCTAAATGTCATTTTTCAACTCTAATATCAAATACTAATATCTCTAACAAACGCCATAATTTTCATTGTCAGCATGTTCTGAATTTATGTAATGATAAGAGGGCTGAAAATGTTGAAATTGATCATCGAATTTCAATACCGAGAGCGGAATTATTTTTTTACTCTTTCATCTTGTACATAAAAGCTCAAATCTTTTAAAATATTTTAAAAGGTATTGTAGTTTTGGTACTAAAAATCGAACTTCTACAGGATTGATTCAGTTGCTATTAGATAAAGAAAAAAATATTCCGTTCACTCAGAAAGTTACCCAAATAGGACTTTTGATTCTGAGGAAAATGCATAATTTAGCATGTGCATTGATTCATCACTAAATCTTCCAGAACTGCACGGCTACTCAAATTTTCCTTCCAAGTGAAATAAAAGTCTGATCATTTGAAATACTTAGAGCAACAAGATGCTTAAAAAAAATTAGTTATATTCCGATGAATACTGCTTATATTTACATGGATGGAAGAAATTATAAAATAGATCATCCTGGAAGAATAATTTATGTCAAATTATTCCTTATAGATCCATGAAAGAAATATCATCTGAAGCTTTGTTTTTCATAACAAAATAATGTTCTTGATGGAGGACCCAGTTCAACTTCCAGAGAAAAACGCCATCCGAATTTTAACTAACTGTCAAATTTCTTTTCAGTACTTATATATTCGACACAAAATGATGAAGGAAACAGGAGTTGATATTTGAAATAAGTAAACGAACGGCATGCGTTCTCTCCCAAGATATCTAAAGCAAATTCCTTCTGAAGGAAACGCAACGGGCAACGAGGCTACCGACTAATTGGTAAAAAGAGGTTTTGTGTGAGTCATCTCAGTTCTAGCAACTCCTTTGGTTTTTATAGAACGGCATTTTTATATTAAATGTTTATATTTTAATAAAGGGCTATACCCATAATACTTTATCAGGCTATCAGTGGTATCATGTATTCATGGTACTCATCCCGGTGGTCCACAAGCCTGTCTCTCCTATCTCATTGGTCTAATGACCCTCACCAACCTTAAACCTTGCCGATCTAACTCACTAATTAAAACTGGGCATACAGTCCCACAAAAGGACTACATAAGCTAACTGTACGAGTCGATACACCCTTGTAAATAGGCTTACATTAACGCTAGTGGTAAACTTATAACTCCCCCACTCCTTTTACTTTTATTGCGGCATTTCATGAAATCAATTAAGGTGGTATTGTTAGCATTTAGTTTTCAATACATATACATCACATTTTCCAAATTCCATCGCATTTATATAACTGCTTCTTTGCATGTTGCGTTTCCTTTTATTTATTGAATTTTTCTTTTTTTCAAATATTTCCTTTTTTTTCTATTTTTTTCTTAAATCTTTAATTTTTTGAGACACAAGTTCTACATATCAATGAAATATTGGATATATTGTTGTGAATTTCTTCCACACACACATACACAGTTCCTTGTCTCTTTAATTTTATTTCTCTCTAAGTTCAAACCAATCATTCCTACAGAGAAGTTTACAAATAATAAGCTGATTAAAAATAAACCAGTCCTTTTTTAACTACAAATTGTACACATTACAAGGTTTCATTACATAAATATCAATAATTTCCATTTTACAAAAATGATAAAATGTATATATGATTGATAATATAAAAGGACAGCGATTTGCTTTGTGTTTGCGAAGGATGTGAAACTTGCAGAAATGTTTCACAGATGCAGTATGGTAAAAACTGTTTATCGCGAAGCAAGATCTACGAATGGATAGAGAGCTTCCAACAAGATTATAGTTTCTTTATGTGACGAGGAAAGATATGGCAGTTCATCGACGTCAAACACTGAGGACAATGTGCAAGTTATTGAGGGTATATTAATGAAAGGTATGGCTAGTTTTTAGCTCAGGTTTCACAAATTCCATAAACACATATCGAATTATGCTTTTTTTTCCTTCTGGTGCAGATCGACAATGGAGGTGCCATGTTGAACAATCTACTACACTCTCACGACATCGAGGAAAAACGAGTGAAACGTGTGTATAGAAGTGTTGTATACTACCCGTCATTCAGCCCTGGATACTAGCTCTGTTGCTAAGCCTTGGAAAAAGAACTTGCAAAAGCCCCTTTACTTCTTACCTTTTTTTGATAGATTTCAGTATATCTTATTAAGGTATCCAACTACGCGTTCGGAACCGTGATTTTGCAAAAGCGTATAAATGGATAATATTTATGATATTTAGTGTCACTTAGATTAGAAAATGTACATAAAATTTCTTTAAGAATAGTATTACAATAAGAAATTATTTAAATACAATATTTTGGCAAAAAATTAACTTAGAATAATTTTTTTAAATAATGTTTTCCTTTTGTTAAAAGTGTTTCTATTATAATAATATTTTGCCTGTATATAGCTCAGACCTCTCTACAGAGGCTCAACTAGAATGTTTGAAATGTATAACTTAGAAGTGGGTTTATCCATATTTTAAAAAAGAGAGCAACTTTTAAAAAAAAAAACACCAATAATTATTTAATGGGTTGTAACTCTGAAAATAATGTGAATGTTTCAAAAATCATAGTTGAGCCTCTGTACAGAGGTATGCGCTATATACAGGCAAAATATTGTTATAATAGAAGCACTTTTCACAAAAGGAGAACAATTTGAAAAAAGGTTATTTTAAATTAATTTTTCGCCGAAATATTGTATTTAAATAATTTTTTTTTTGTCAAAATGTCCTTAAAACAATTTTATACATGTATTCTAATCTAATTGACAATAAATATCAAGAAAATTATCCATTTACACCCCTTTAAAAATCACGGTTCCGAAAGTAGTCGGATACCTTAATATTTTATAAAAGGAAAAGATGAGTAATTGCTTGTAATCAGAATAACGGGAATATAATAGAAATTCCAAGTAAATTATACATTATAAATTCTACATTTCTTAATTCTCTGAAAGTGACGTTTGAAACGTTCTTGTAAAGAATTAAGTAATATGTCATGTTCTTAGAAAACTTTGACAGGTAAAGTTTTTATCTTTAAAAGTTTTGGAAGAACGTCAGTTTGATACAGAAGGGTATATATGAGTATAATATCCAATTGCTAAATCTAGGTAGAAAATTTTACCGATTGTCAGAAATAGTTCTTTCAGAATTATATGTGAATTGATTTTAAAATTATTTTTGCTCATAAAATATTCCTATATAAAAGTTATAAAAAGAGAAAAATTCTTAGCGTGGTTGAAATTTTACATCCCAAATATTCATTGAACACATAATCGAAAGATTTTTGTGATTACAGTAAAATTTCCTGATAGTGAAGATAATAATAGATATTTTTTGAATTAATATTTAGTACAATTAAAATTAATGTTTTTTCAATATTAAATTATAATCACATAAAATTAAATGTTATATAAAATAATTAAATATTTCTAAATTTGTGGATTTCACATTTCATTTTTTAAAAAAAGAAAAAAAAATGAATTTTTTATTTTTGTTCTAGAAATGTTATTATTATTTTAATGTAACTTTTATATCTTGTGTGTGAAATATGTCATAGAAATTCCAGGAAATCCTTAATATAATTTATCTGTAATTTATATTAATTGGACTTGTAACTTAGGATGAGATGCATTTCCTTACAATGCATGTAAAGTATTAGATCATTAAAAATTACATTTCTTTTCCTTCAAATTTAATAAAATATCTTAATTCATAAAATTTTAATGATTTAAATATAATGAATTATATTTTTTTTTTCAGAAAGATATTTAAAAGTGTGTGATATGAATAGATTTAAAATTGTTTTTTTTTTTTTATTTTTCGTTGATCTCAACATATACAGTTATTCTTAAAGTCATCTTTACTTATATCTAATTCACTTGTGTACATACAAGAATTTAATTTACAATACAATATTTCTTGATCGTATAGCTTCAATATGTTTATTTGGTTCCAATATTATAACTGTTGTTTAATTGACTTTAAGCTATCCGACTACGTTTTGGGGCGTGATTTTGAAAAGGCATAAATGGAAACATTTTTTTTGTGTCACTTAGATAAAAAATGTATAAGGTTGTTTTAAAGACATTTTGAAAACCACAAAAAGAAAAATTTCGGAAAAAATAACATAGAATAAACTTTTTTTTAAAATATTCTTTTTTTATAGAAAAACTTCTTTTATAATAATATTTTGCCTGTATATGCTCAGACCTTGAAAAGGGGCTCAACTATGATGTTGAAAAATTCACATTATTTTCCAAATTAAAAAATTAAATTTTAAAAGGGTTTTTTTCTTAAAATTTCCCCCTCTGTTGCGTAAAACATGGAAAAAAACCTATTCTAAGTTTGTATTTCAAAATTTAGTTGAACTCTGACAGGGTCAAACTATACAGGCAAAATATTATTTAAATAGAAGCATTTTTCAAAAAAGGAGAATATTTTAAAAAATTCATTTATGTTATTTTTTTCAAAAATATTTACTAAAAATTTTTTTATTGTAATACTATTTTTAAAAAACAATTTTAAAACATTTTCTAATCTAAGTGACATTTAAAAATCATAATATTTTCCATTTATACCCTTTTTAAAAAACAAAAGGGTTTTCTGTAACTTTAAAATTTTTTGTATCGTAGATGTCAAAAAATAAGTAATAAATCATGTAATATTGTAAGTAACATACGATATCTTAATTTACATTTAACATCATAAAAGCATACAAGTAACAAAAATTTATTTTCATCATATTTTATTGAAAAATCTAATATCATTCGAATTATTCTCTTAAAAAACTTTCACAGCGGTTTTTTTTTTATTATTATTATTTATGAATAATCCTAACTATACCAGAATAATTTCCATGAATTTATAATTTATTTTGATTTTAAAATAGCTTTTAAAATGCATCAGATGTCTTAATTAATTTATTTTACACACCATAATTTTACTTACTACACATACAAGAATAATTCGTAAGGGTTTCACTTTGGAGCGTATAGCATCCTTATATTCAAAATAAACTTTAAAATATCAATATAGTTTAGATCGAAAAGTATCAAATTTTCAGAATGTGTCCTTCCTTAAAGAAAGATATTCCTATTTTCCTAAATCCTCAAATAATGTGAAATGTTTTTTCTACCTTAAAAATATTCAGTTCTCAGAAGGAATTTGAAATGATGTTTACTTTCATGTGCACCTTCAAAGCAATTTTTTTAAAACTCATCCATTTACGTGAGTTGAATAGTGAAAGCTATTTTGTTTACTTTTTCAAAAGAAAATTTTGCATTAAACTTCAACAGTGTATACTTTCTTTCATACGAGTAGCACAATATTCGGAATAATGGTGTTTTAAGCTATTTCAGTTAAGCATTTTGTTACACAGAAAAAAAAAAATTCCCTTTTTACATTTTATTTGTTAATTTTGCTTTCAATCTAAGGTATCCGAAGACTATCAGATTATTTCTTGAAAATGAATACTAAAATACTAAAAATACTTCTTTAGGGTAACGCTAAGTCGATAAACCAATAAATAGCAATACTTAAAAGGCAATATATAAAATAAAATTTCTAAATTTTACAAAAATTACAATTACAAATGAAATTCTAGCAATTTTTCTAAAAATATTTAAAGCTGCTATAGGAAAACGTAATATATCAATAAATGTTTTTTTTTTAAAATAAACTACATTCATTTATCTAGAGATTGTACTAAAATTTAATTCTATTTTAAAATATAAAAAAAAAAAATAGAGCTGCTTGGATAAACATTATAAGAAATGTGACGTATATATTAGTATATTATAACGTAAAAAATATCCATATAGTAAGAATTATTGCATTACATTTCCCAGAAAATAATATAAATATAAGGTTCAAAAAGTTAAACAAAAATCCATGTATATTTTCAGTTGTCATAATACCTATGCTGGATTTTAAACAACTTGCAGGTTCCACTCTTGGTGTCTCTATTGTTAAACAATTATTTATAACTTGGTATCTATGTAACTAAAGAATAAAGCAAATATATTTTTTGTAAACCAAAATATTGTTCTTTCTCTCTCTATTCAATAAATTAAAAAAAATTTAAAAAAAAAACCTATGTAGTGTAGTCGAATACAGTCATTCTAACGTATTCGGGTAACTTGAATAATTTATTCTCATTCGTCTAATTGTTATCTTTCTTCTTAGTTGTCTTGTTGGTTTGTTTGGTTAAAATAATTTTATCGGTGTGACACCGTGACAGGGTAGGGTTTTGAGTCACACAACAATTCATTAAAAAATTATTTTATTTCCAGACTAAGTCAATACTAACTAAATTTAAGCAGTAAAATTACAATCGTATATTCTAATCAGTCCATTGTCTCGTAAGTAAAAAAAAGTTTGGGGAAAAATTTGGTTGCGGGGGTTGCCTTTTTCTCGCCTTTTTTATTTTCGGGGGGTGCTCACCATACAATCTTCTTCAGTATCACGAGATCCGTTAGAAAACTCTGCCCACGTGCGTTTCTGCCCATCGCGACCCTGCTAACTCGTGAAGAGACCGTTTTTTCCGTGTTCTCACACCAAACAATCAGCTCTCTTCAGTCCAGTTTCTTCTCTTTTTTATCTTTTCCCGAATCAACCCTTTTAAACTCCAGGGGTGGGTCAACTACACGTTCCTCGTCATCTCTAACTGGTAGGTCTCCAAAACATTGCATACTGCTCTCAGTCTCATTAACACCCCACTGGTGCCGATCCAACAATGGTTGTTGTCGCTCTCGAACACTTCGGTGACAAAAGGATTATCTGAACATCTGGTTTTTGATCAATCACATCTCCATTTCATCTTTGAAGAAATCTGCCGCCATCTTCCGATTCGCCAGTCTTCTAAGACAGACGAGTCCCGTCAATGGATACTCAATAAGTCTATGTCCGATCCATTGTGCCGTCAGTCACTCCAGAGACACAGTCGAGAAGCCAAACAAAGGACAATGACCCCAAAGTCACGTGCCCTATCTCCAACTCATACGGCGAGCCACCTGCTCTCCATATGTCAACTTGATATCTATAGAGGGGTGTGAGTTATGTTAATGTGTCGTTGTTACACCGGGTATCTATTCTTCTGCAACATATTTTATTGAATACCGCTTTTATAGTGCATTGGAAGATATTTTAAATCTTAAATAATATTTACGAAATTTAGAATTAAATTTTATGTACTGAAATCAACGGTGTAAATGTCATTGCTTTTAAAATAAATGATCAATACGATTTCATTTGGAAAACTTCCAGGAACAAAAATAAAATTTTTATAATAATCAAACCTACGAAAAGACTTCTTTTTTCGCCGATTGGGATATTGCAAGCACTTTCAGTTTGTAAAATGTTTTCTTTTTTTTTTTTTAACTTTTACTAAAATAGCTCATTAGATGTGTAAAAGGAATACTCGTATTTATAAAATTTTGCAATGAAAGGTAAAAAAAAAAATTAAGATATAAACTTCCTTTTTTAAAAAAAATAAATGAAATATTTACACGTTGCCATCAAGGTGCTATTCAGATCTTATTACGTTCAAAATAGATTTTTTGCGAAATCATTTGCATGATTCAATGTTATTTGAATCTTGAAAATCCAATGTTGCACCTAACAATAATTTTCATCTACGTTTTTGCCCATCTTATTGGGCTTAAAATAAGCGCATGCATTTTTATAAACATCAGATTCATCAGCCTAGTAAACTATATCGATGGAACCAAATAGTTTATTTAAAATACGCAGAACAAATGCTTGCACATGAACTTCAACCTTTATTACAACAATCAAAGCTGAATATTTTTCATTTTTATACTATCATTTGATTAAATATATATTGCTAAAATATAAAATAAGGACTCGAAGAATTCTTTTTTTTTTATTTTGATATTGCTTTTAAAGTAATATCCCACTATCTGAAAAATATTATTTTTATAGAGTTTCATTTTCAGTTATATATAAAAAAAAAACTGATTTTGAATTTTATTAAGTTTAAATATAACAATAATAATTTTCAAACTTCCACACATATCTGTAGCTTTTCTTAATTATTTGTAGAAACAAAGACGATGCTCGTAAGTAAAAGAAAACATCATGCAAAATGTATCCCATTTGAAACAATCAGTGATAATTATAAGCGGTAGCGATTGTAAAATTGTACAAAAATTACCTTATAATTGCTAATAGATAACTACAGAATCCATCACCCATTGAAACAGAGAATCAACTTAATGTATTATTTTGCCAAATTAAATCAAAATCTAAATCACCTTATGTCACAGTTAGTTTTAATTTAAATGTATTATCAACTTACAAAATATAATAATTTCGTAATGAATAAGGCGCATAACTTCAATAATGCAAGTAACTTCTGGAAATACCTCAGTTGATGTAACTTTAAGATGCCAAACTCAAAGGTTAACTTGGGCCAACTAAACAAGGTTTAACTTAAGTTGAGCTACAAAAAATGCCCCAATATTCCTTAAAACTCTCTCTCTTTTACTTCTAATAATACAATACAATAAACATAAATTAAAGAACAAGAAAAACTTAACGTTTACGTCTTGACACTGACATCTCTTCTCTGCTACTATATTTTCTATTCCGGGACAAATTTTGATACTTTTTTATACATTATTGAGTGCCGATATATTGCGGAGGTCACATACGACACATACTAATTGACTTTTTTTTAGACATTTTTCAGAAATACTAAAAATTATGACAAAATTCACGTCTCATGTATTATTATTTATATAAAATAAAAAACATTTGAATCTAAAAAAAGGAACTTAGATGAAAAGATTTACATATCACTCATATTGCAATTAATGGAAATGAAAATATACATCCGAGCAATAAAACACTGTAAGTTCAGTTTTTAAACGTAGAAAGAAAAATACTTAATTTAATTACATTTCATACCATTAACGAGATTTCTTAATGTTTGAAATTATTAAATCCTACTTGAGAACATGTAGCTCAAGTTAAGAGTACGTTGTTTAACACTTAGTGTAAGTTGACTAATAATATATAAATATATATATATGTTGTTTATTTACGGAAAGATAGAAAGTTTTGAGTCACAATCTTGGAAGCAAAACCGCTATTAGATATATATTTATCAAAAATGCACTAAATGGTTTTCAACATGATTCAACACCTAGTCGCAAAGCAAAGATATGAAAACAATAGTGAAAACATTGTTTCATTAAACAAGATATGAGCTGCTCTTTGCTTCTTAAACATTACTGAAAATGAATTTTACGAGTCTTTTAAAAAATTGGAGAGACTTGACTCATGATAATTGAATATATATATATATATATATATATAACCATATTATTGCTATATATAAGAAAATTGAATATATGCATTCCAGGGAATAAATTTCCTAACATATTTTTGCTTAAGTTTCATAAAATTACTGTTAAACTTCGCACAAATACAAATGGTTTTAAAACATATTTCACTACTGTGGGGAAGATACTGTTTAATATTATACATAATTCCATCAAATCTTAAGATAATAGAGCGATTAATAAAAATAATAAAGATATTTAGAAAAATATTTATTCAGTTTATATTTTTGAGTTTAAAGATCTTTTCAACGCGGGATTGTAATGTTTTCCAGTAATGGCCCGCGAGGTCATTTGGATTGGCCACCCCTGTGTACTAAACAAAGAAAGATTTTCCAGAAATAAACTCCTTAAATTTATATATGTTTATTATATTTATATTTTTTGTAAACTAATCCAATATCCCTATGTTGTTAGTATAGTTTTTTACTTAAAGCAATTTAAAATTTAATTTAATAATTTGACCTCATAATTTTTTTATCTTCTATATATGGATTGTTATACTTCTTTCAATTCCCCGTTCGAAGAATGGACATACCGAATACTACATGGGCCTTGTTAGGAAGTGTTTTGAATTTTTCATTTTCTTTAAGTATAAAAACAACGTGTAGATAGTTGAATTTGATACTGAAAATATTTCTCTCGCTCTATGCAATAAACACGTGCCACTTTTTTTCTTATCTCTCCTTGTAAAAGATATAGTTTCTGCGTTTTTTTTTTCCTTTAATCTGAAACACGTTGCCATCTTCTTTGAAGATGAAACTCGCATGCAAACAATTAGCAATGAAATAAGTCTATATTGCGTGAAATATTTATTTTCTTCATAATTGATCGAAGGTAAGAATCTTTATAATACTTGGAACTGAATTCATTGTATATAAAAATGTTCTTGGGGAAGAATAAAGTTTAAAGGAAAATTTTATAAAAATATTGCGCATTCCCACACCATTAGTATAATAGTTGCATTAACTGAGCTATTTTAAGGGAAATATGTTATTTCCTTAACGGGTCACTTCAGATGCATTGGGGATATTTGGAACATAAATGCATAGAAAATAATATCTATTTTAAAAAGTATTCAATCAAATAATGATATGATTATAAATGTACTAAATGGTATATTTTTTAACACATTTTAACATATATATCTGAATATTGAATAACGTTAACTTTACGAAACTCCATCCGAAATTGATACAATTTTCAATGCATCTTCTTTGAATATTGTAGTCAATTTTTCACATTGTTTCTTTATTTTTATCTTATGTTTATCATGAGAGACTATATAATAATAGTAATCTAACTGATTTATATCTTCTCATTATAACATCCACCGAAAATTCTTTATCTTGTATGATGTAGCTCCAAAAACTATGGTATTAATTTCCCATTTTCATCCCATTCTAAGCAATTTTCAAACCATCAGACTAATTTTATAGATAGGTATTAAATAACGTTTCCTTTACATGCAATTTTTTCATTATGCTCACATAAAATATAGAAAATAATCACGTTAGAATATGTAGATATCACGCGAAAGACTTAAAAATAAGTAGCCTTAAATGAAAAATTTGCATTACAGGACTTTTCACTTTCGCGTGTTTATTTAAATTTGTTTATGTACATCTCTCTGTACCAATAAACCAAATAAAGAATCCAAACAACTGCTATGTTGAAACATCTTGAATTTTGCATCTCCTGGTCTCACTTTCTTAGATAATATTTTTTTCCCTTTTCCACCTCTTCTGATGACATTTCGTGCATCATGCAAAGAACCTTACTTATACATATTCAGTGCTCCTTCAGAATTTCAAATGAGTGTTTACTTTTGCTTGCGAATTCCCACCGTGCTGTTTTTTAAGACCTCTCCTCTTACGTGTGTCAAATTCCCAAACCCTGAAAGTTCATGTTTATATTGGATATAGTGAAGAAACTTATCTGAATCTTTAAAATACATGCCTTTTGCACTTAAGGAACCGGATTAGAGTTGACTGTTATATCCTTTAGATAAGAATCGTGTTTACATAAAATTGCTATTCCTTTAAGATATTTTAAACTTTAGTTTTGCTTTGTTGATGTTCTTGTTTACAAGGGGACAGCTATTCTGTTGTGTTAGGACATTTTAATTTTTTTTGTTTCATAGAGAAAAATAAACTATGGATATGTAACTTAACTACACAATTCAAAAATAATTGTAAAATTTCTTAACATGTTAGCACGCAAGCCCTGCAACTAAATAATTATTGCTCCTTTTCTGCATTTTTGCCATCTCCTTAATGTTTTCTATCAAAAATTAAAGCTTCAGTTTTCTGTTGAGCTACATAAATTGTTATATCAATAAATTACAGAACAAGAATTGGTAATTTTAATAAACTTTTTTACAATATTTATCTAATCATTCATTAATCCTCAAAATAAGCAAACTCATTCACTCTCACGAAAAGAGTGATTGTTTTTATTCCATGCATAAATAAAAAAGACACGCCTCATAATATACGAAAAACACAAACCAAATACAATCAATCATTTCGTAGATGATTCTTAACGTGCTTTCAATCTGCTTTATGGAATAATTTATTGATTTAAGAACCACACCTTTTAAAGAATTTTGGATATTTATGCAGATAAGAATTGCTAATATTTAATTGAAATGCAGATGTTTAAATTGTAATTGTAAGGAAATCTATTAGTTCTTGCACACACACAACTGTTAAGTCTGACCTTTAGAGTATTAGTTTTTAAAATTAGGGAGCAAGATTGTAAGTCAAGAATCTTCGTGTGACTGATATTTTGACTTATTCTAAGCTTGAAGCATACATGGACTATTAATAAGAATCTTCCTATCAAAGTGAAGTGAATATTCCTCATTATTATTTAAGAAATTTGAGTTGAATATTTGCTTTTAAAATATTAAGACATTAAGCTTTTATTAAAAGTTGCTGAGTTCTACAATGTCATTTTATAATTTGTTTATATATACTAGATACCATCGTGCAGCTTTATCACGTGCTTAGGAAATATAGCACTCACTCTCTCACACTCACTCTAAATACTAGTACCAAATATGGTTTGTTTGAGTTAGTGAGTGTTCTGTAACGTTGCTTGTAAAGCAACACATAGTCTATTCATGATAGAACTCATACTTTGAATGAAGGTCACATAACGAGAGTGACACCTGAATTGCATAATTTCTCTCTAAACAACCACACCATGACTTTGAGCCACGATACAAACTCTCTCTATCTGTATCTCCTTCATGAGCCATGACAGATTTAACTTGTATCAGTGGTTCTATATTGTGAGTCTTCAGTGGTACTAGGGTTTGTACACGATGACCAGGAGTAAGTGACCATGACCACTAGACTAACGATACCACCCTGTTTCCTTTGAAATTATCACTAATCACATTACCTGATAGACTTACTACCTAACAATTGACAGGTATGTTTTTATGGCCGAAATCGTCTCCAAAAAAAAAGGGGTTATTGTGAACTAAAAAGTGAATATGTTTCCAATTTATAATTAAAAGACTAATACGTTTAAATAAAATGCTCAAGACTATAATAATGTTTTTGATTACAATTGAATTACAATCGAAAAAGATTAATCATTTAACTGTTAAGTTATTTTGATGATTTGCGTACACAGATTGTTAGATTTTTTAATTGGAAAAATTAAACGTTTAGTACAAAATAAAATAGTAGATAAAAAATTGATGTAAGCTAACCTTTCGCTGCTGTAGGAATATGTAGGGAAAAAAAATGTCGATCAGTAAGACGGACCGTGTAACTACTGTAGGTGATCTGCGAGGATATTTTAGTCCAGAAGCTGAATCGTCATATTTATGTAAAAAGATCTTCTACGACTAGAATTCAAGATTCTAAAAGTTCAATCCGTTTCTAAACTTCATTTTTATGTAGCTAAAGTTAGTTCCAGAGTACTTTGTCTTGTAAATGAAAATATATCTTTTCAGTATTTTTCTGGCGTTTTCAGATTATCGAATGAAAGAGTATTTTCTGATCATGGTGACTTACACCACCCGTAGTAAATACCCAAAAAATTACCTAATTTAATACTGGGGCAAGGCATTTTGGAACACTAGCGCCTTTCGCTAGAGAACCCGGATCATAACATTTAAAAGGCCCATTCAATGATATATTTTCAATTACTTAAAAAGCAATATATGTACATGCAGCATCACAAAATATCCTGGGAAGTGAATTGAAAATCTTTCGCGGGAAAACGGAAAAGGAACAAAAAAAGAAGCTACTATTTGTATTAAGATCCAAAGCATATAAAATTTGTACATGGATGATGAAGACATTAAACACATCAATCCGTAAGTACCATTATAAGCTTTAAATATACATCAGATTGGTAAATAAGTAATTGTTTGGTGGACCTTTTAAGCTGCTATGTATGCTTGTATACTTCGATATGAGAAAGCGTTAAATATTGCTAATCCAATTTTACTGCGCATTAATCAAATATGCTCCATAACTACGACATAAAACTACTACCCCTTTTGCATGGTTTTCATGCAAACTGGTTAGAAAATACATTTCAAGAGAGAGAAAATACTGGCCATTATTTTATGAGTTAAACCACTTTGCTATCATGTAATTTTTTATAAATTAAAAGTATTTATGATGTGAAGCATCGTTAGGAAATTTTAAATACGATTTACCGACTTTTAATTAAATTTGTCATACATTCAAAATAGCTAAGTAATTTTATAAACTGAAAACACAGAATGCATTAAATTTTCGAAATCAAACTTCCATCCAAAATTTATATTCATTAAATTATAAATTTATTCGCAAAAAAAAAAAAACTAATGAGAAACTTTTGTATTGTTGGTAAAGATACAAACATATATATTACTGTTAGTTGCTTAAAAAAACTAAATAACACAAGTTCTTTTCAAGATATTGGTAATTACTCTTTAAAAAATAATGTCTATATATAAAGGAAATCGAAATATAAATTGTATTATTGGTATAAACATATACAAAATATTTTCGCAAAACTTTAGCAGATCTTTGCAACTAATAGCACAAACAGCAAAATTTAATTTCTTTAATATATAAATTCGAAAAATAACGAACCTTTTAACAAATTTCTAAATATTTCTTTTCATTCTATTAATTCAGTATTCTAGAAAAAGATGAAGAAATTAGTCCGTATAAAAGAAGTTCTTATTAAAGGACTAAGGTGAGATTCCTCTGCTGAGAGCAAAAGTAAATATATCGCTTTAATAAGTGAAAAGTCTATACTTATTGAAGCGTGAGTGTCCCAGCACTTATACTTCAGAAAATCGGAAACAGATATAACAAAGGCAAAAAAAGAAGAAAAAAACTGATGGCTATTGTTTTGGAAAAGACCCAGCAAATTGGTCTTTCCAGACCAAACTTTTCTTTAAGAATACCTAGAAGCATAAAAAAAAAAGGTTGGCAAAGAATGCTGATCTCTAATAAGGAACGTAGATTTGATAGTCTAGAATTGAGATTAAGATCCTGTTTTTTTCATTCCTTAATTTCATTTTAGCTGTAGTACACTTTGGATACGTGTTTTTTAAATTCCAGAGTCATTTACTGAAGGTTTCCGACTAAGCTAAGATCATGATTTTTTTTAAAAAAATTAACAATTTTATGATTAAGAAAATACTTTCTATTCGTCCATTCAAAATCGGAATTACTTTGATTTATATATATATATATATATATATTACTTGTTTTTTGAGTAATGTAGATACTAGAATTTATTTAGAAAAAATTGAAACACATTTTTTTTTTTTTTAGCAAGGATTATGAAGAAAAAAAAAAGAAACATTTTCCAATACCATTTAATATATTTGATGCATATGAGTTACAACGAGATATTTCACTCAGTAAAACAAATATAAGTAGCTTTAATGAGTAATTTGAATGATAATTTTGCTGGCTGGCCCTGGAAACGTGTTCCTTTACAATAGAAAGAAACGCATATCTGTATATTGCTTTGGAGAACACACATAACTAGTCGTATGGAATAGAGGCTTGCATTGTGAAGACATTTTTGCACCATTCTTGTTCCCAATACGACAAATGATTCCGTAAACAACTAGGGATCATAGTGTTCTTCCTCATTCAACGTGACAGAGATAGACAATATCTTCGCAAGAGATATTGTTAGAGAAAAGTTACGACCATTGATCAATAATGGGCTCTTTTCGAAAGAAGTAATGAAATTGATATATTGTGGTACTACATTTGATTCGGTTAAAAAATGCTTTTATTATGTAATAATCCTTACCACTCTTTTTTTGAATTTTTTATTCTTCACTCAATATGTTATCTTCAATATCAATTCAGTACTAGCGTTAGTGGCCGTGGTGGTGACAAAGTCAACCCAATACCTTTTTTATAATATTTTTATTGTAGACGATAAAAATAGTAATTCCAGTGAATAGTTTAACTAAGAGAAAACATTTTTACCTACTTTGAACGACTTTTCAATTTCCTTTGATAGTTTGAGAAAAAAATCAATCAAACTGAACTAAAATGTTTCACGTGTGCATGACTTTAATAAAGGAAGCAAATCACATATAATTTTTGCTAACATTACATAAACGATATTTACAGACAAAACTGTCATATTTTGTTCAAGTCATTGTAGTTTTATTGTCCTTTGATGATAAAAAAGCAGGTTGGATCTCTACCTACTTGTGTCATTTTCACCGAGTGCAGTGTGTCTTGTGGTACTCTTTTGGCTTTATATATTTCTTGATGAAGTTTTGTAGGCAACATTTGAAAACTTTCCTTTCACCTCAAAAGTTTCATGCTCACCACTTTTCTCAGATTTACTTAAGGTATCATGATTAATACACATTACTCCATCAGGTTTTTCTTCCTTGATTGATCAGTTTCAACTTCATCCAATAGAAATAGCAAATGCTCTTTTCTTTTTTCTGTATTCTGTTCATTTACATTTATAAACCAAAATTAGTCTTAGTGGTTCGGCAATCAAAACCTCTGTCATTCAAGGGAGGGAAATGTAGTCTGCTTATAGAATGTATTTTGGAACAAAAGTGATCGTGCGAGGAACTCAGTCCCTTAAGATTATAAGTAAACTCTTGTCATTCCCAAAAAAGAGGGAGATATGTGACAAATACATTTTAGTCATATAAGAGGAAACTGACAATGTCATTGGTAAAAATATACAGTTTTCCCAAAATTAAAGATTTTGTGAGTCTAGGATGACTCTGTGCCCCGCATGACCACCCCATGTTAAGTAAATGTCATTTTTAATAAGTAAATATATAAGTGCAATATACACTATATAACAACCAAAATGAAAAAAAAAAAACTACGCATCGAGATTGAGTTATCCGATTGCGATAAAAATTAATGGATGGGAAGAATATATATATTAAAAAAAATACGGATAAAAACATTTCCGAACATTTGAATGACTTTTTTAAGAGTTTGAGCAGTAGAAAGGATGAAAATCTATGAGTCTACTCTAAGCCTAGATTCAAGCTGTCACCCGTCGTGGCGTGCACTAATAAAGCTCTTGGATGGTGTTCTGTCGAATTTTATGGTAAATTGTTTCCAAATGTCACCATTACGGGATAGATGTAATCTGCTTTCCATAACGTCCCAAATGAGCCTTTTTAGGAGAGATCAGGCGACCAAGCAAAAATAATTACATTATACTAAGTTGGTTTAACTTTCAAATTAAAATTAAAAAGAAAAAATAAGTTTAATTTTAGACCCTAATTCACTGAAATGAAAAAATATTTAAGACTTGCTAACATTTTATATTTAAGCCGCACATGATTGCAATAAATATATATCTTAGTTTATACAATATTTATTTGTTAACGACGTAGTAAAAAATTGCTAATGCACTAAAAATGAATTATCTTTTTTTAAGGATTTTAAACAAAGCATTTGATCCACAAACACGTTGTTCCCAATTTATCGGAACATATTAAATTATTCATAATTGTTTCAATTTAGTAAACACTACATCATTAAACATACTTCTATTAATGTGTGTTAATTCTTTGAAAGAAGATTATGTGCTGCCAAAGGCTGCAGTAATTCTTCTTACAATAGTTAATTTTCTTTTCTCATTTGTTTATCATATTTCCAAAGACTAATTTGCAAAAGGATCATGACTTTATTTGATCTTTTGCTTCACCATGCCGCCGCAATTGAAGCCCAAAGGACTTCCATAAATGCATTTACTATACTAAGGCATCACTTCTGTCAAACAAACCATATAAATCCAGCAATGGTTTTCTTTAACTGACACGAATTTTGTATCGGGGAAGCAAAATAACTTTAGACAATCAGAGTAATTCATGGGGAATTCCCACCAAAGGTGCACCATTAGTAAACACAAATTCCCTGAGGATGAACACCTACCACAGCAGAAAGGGATATACTTCTTACCATCTTTCAATTTCTAGATATAATATTTTCTGTTTATAAAGACGATTTGAGAGGCTAACTGACTTCAAAAATCCTAATCCTTTCGATTTCCCTTCATAGCTGATTGTCATGTTTAACGCTTTGCTAGATATTTTATTTTATACTACATAAGTAAGGATATTTGCCACACAAATTATTAAATATAAATTTATATTTTAATACACAAAAGCACTGGAAATAAAAACAAATATTGTTCTTTAAATGCTTTTTCATGGAGTTATATTAGATTTTTTTTAAATTTTATTTTAAATGTTATTTTTCCTATAAAAAAGCATCTTGGAGATGATTTTTTTAAAGAGGAATATATAAAAAATAATGCACGGATGAAATAGTTTTAAGTAAATTATTTAATCAAAAGCCTGAGTTATTTAACATTTTCATTATGATTTTGTTACGCATATGAGGGGATATTTCAATACTCAGTGCGTAACTGTATAGACAGTGAGACTTAGTTAACATGCAATATTTGGTAAGCTAGCCGTGGCACCGGTAGCCTAGTGGTCAAGGTCATGGACTCATGGCAGCCATGTCATGACCTCGGACCTACTACTGATTAAGGTCCGCTATGCTAAGATGACCGATGCACGTTAAATATGTTGGGGCTGAAAAGTATTACAGTTGGTGTGAATATTAGGAGAGGGGTTGTGGGGGTGTCAGTTCACACAATCATCCTTGTCACTTGACCATGGTTCGACTTACGAGATATGTTGCCAATAGTACATCTTTATAGTACGACTTAAATACAACTCAAACTTTGTAACCTTTGCTCTACAACACAATAAATGGCACTCATAGTTCTAAAGCCAACAATAAAATTTTTTACTCCTTTTTTAAAACATAATACTTAAGGTATCCGAATAGCGTGATTTTTAGGTATTTGATATTAGGGCCTTTAGAAAAAAAAGAAATATATATATAAATATTGGTAAAGAGGAATAATATATAAAATTTGAGAGTTTTTTAAGTTGATTTATAGCATTTACTTTATCTAACTTATAAGAATATCTTTTATTGTGCTTTTTAAAGATTGAAGTTTTCTCGGAAGAGTTTTTGCACGTAAAAAAGGGTATGTCCAAAACAATTCAATCGAATTCAATGAAGTTTATATGGTATGGGCTCTTTTGTGGTGTAACACACCGCAAGTTTTAAAAGGGTTACATTTAACGGCATTTTAAAGTAGTTGTCATCATAGTGCAAGCAGCAATTTTGAAGAAAAATCTCATTAACATCAAACTTAAATGCTTATAAAATATTTATTTTTGAAAATATATTTCACCCTGCATTTTTTAACATTTCAAATGGATCAAAAAGTATATCAAGTAAATTAAAATTGCATTATAACCAATGAACTTTTATTTATGGCGTTTTTCTTAACATTGAAATGTTTGTTAAAATTTCATAAAGAATAATATTTTTTTTCAAAACCAAAGTGTGATGTATGTTATTTATTTAATAATTGTGAATCATTTAATCTATTTATTCTCCTTAAAACAATGCAATTCTTCTGATAATTAAATTTAATAAAAATAACATTCTCTCAAACTACTGGGATGCCTTAATACTTCCTTATTTACATAATTTTGATAGCGTTTTACTGTCAAATGCTCTTTTCAAAAGCTACTGATATTTTTTCTACAACTATATATGTTATTCCTAATGCCATTTTTATGTATGGCAAGGGTTTTTTCTACTCATAAATTAAATATAAATTTCAGGTTACATTGTTCTACTAATAAAGTGAAGAAGAAATATATTTGTACTAATTCAAAGTAAGCACCTTTGTTTTCATCATATAACTATATGAATATTCTCCTGAATTTAACTTGTTTATGGCATGAAGAGTTTGTGTTTTTTTTGCTATGTATAATATTGATTTCATAATGTTTTTCCCAAATTGATATATATATATATATATATATGTATATATATATATATATGTGTGTGTGTGTGTGTGTGTGTTAAAAATTATATTATTATTATTCCTCCTTGAGACATTTATTATTGACTTTTTCTTAGCTTCATTTTAATATATTATCAGGTTTTTCTTCCACGTGTTGTATTAGGCTTAACTTTTCAACTTGGTTTTTTTTTCCCTATTATGTCGAAATTTTCCCTGTAGGGGGAAGGGTTTGGGATCCATAAAGCATTGCTAACCCTAATTTGGGGCCAATTCAGCGAAAAAGTTTTGAAATCCAAAAGGGTCCCAGTTTAGTCCAAAGCCCTTTTTTGTATCTACATTTGGTGTCTGGTGAATTCCAATTTTTTTTGCTATAGCACTGTAAGTTTTATATTTTCCTTTTATTTTATATTACTATATATATATATATATATATAGTAATATAAAATAATATAATGTAATTGTATATATATATATATATATATATATATAATTTGGAACAATTAATAATTTTATTAAAATAATATATATGAAACTATTTTAATAAGTTATTGTTTGGAATAGTATTTTTTTCACTAGTCATGATTTATTGACAAATGAACTAATCATTGTTTTAAAAATATGCAAATAAAAATCTGTAATAAGTACTTTCTTCACGACAACACCAGACTGAAAATTTGTATTTATGTTTTTTTACAATAAAACCAAATGCAAAGTTAGCTCTGAGATTGCAATGATAACAACAATATGAAACAGCATTACATATAGAATTACAGCGTTATATACAGCATTTCAACTTTATACTTGCAACAAAGAAATACTAAAAATATATATATATATTAGTGAATAAGAATGAATTTTGGAATTTATGATACAAAAAAAAAGTTAATTTTTTATCCAAGTTCAGTAACACTTTCGCAATTTTTTTCTGAAACATTTAGTATAAATTATATTTTTTTGTTTAAAAAAGAAGCACCCCCAAAATATTTTTAAAATTTTTTTTATTACGTGTCAAAAAAATTTAAAACATAGTATTCTACAGTGTAAGATGCACGCAAGAAATAAATTTTAATACTATGTGTATTATATTTTTTAAAATTTTTGAAGACTATGTTGTAAAGTATAGTATCTAAATTAAATAAGGAAAGAATTTAATTTAAAATTTTTGTTGCGATAAAGAGACATGCGTGTACTTAAACCAGTTTTTTTTAATTTCTGCACAAAATTAATTTTTTTGGGAAATATATTTAAATTATTTTTGGGGAAAAATCATCTTTTAAAATGTTTTATAGAACAAATTTCCCAAAAAAATTAATTTCTAGTCCCCTTTAAATTATAAATGGGTCAGAATAATTTAAAATGTAACAAATATAATTGTATGTGTTTCTATCAAAAACATGCAAAATATTTTAAAACTGTTATAATTATTTGATGCAATTTCGATGCAGTATATTTTCAATTATCTAGATAAGTTTTTTGTAACACTTTTATGTTTTATGATTTACGAATTTTTCTTTGGAAAACTATGTTCTGTAAATGAAACTTAAATTATTTTTGAATATATTATCAACACTTGAATAACATTGTAATGCATTGAATAACCAACTTATTATAACTTAGTTATATACAAATCAGCTATTTCTCTATAGTACTCTTGTTAAAAAGCTAAGTAAAAGAAAAAGATGGTCGATTTCCCATGATATTATAATAGGCAAATTACTCCAGAATATAAGGTTACAAAGGTTTGATGGACTTTGAACGTAGAATAATAATGAAGGAACTCAGATACGTAGATAAAATATTAGCTAAATGACATTATTATCTAAATATTTACGATCAGCAACACAGAGAAAGTATATCAAGATTATATTGTTAAAATGTAATAACTTTTGAACTAATTGTTGTTGTGTTGTGACTAATGCAACCTGCCTGACGAAGTCAAATCAAGACCCGCAAAATTCATCGCAGCTAAGGGTTGGAGTTTTTACGCCTGTCGTTAGCCTTAGCTTTGAGCACCATGCAGGTCACTGTACGAATTTACTCGGTTCCACCCCAATTTAGAGGGTGAATACCTGGGGTGGCTGTATGCCTCCACCTCTTCCTCTACCAACCATTACGAGAGTGACTTGCGGCTCGATGGCTATTTAGAGTAACCCCATGCCGCAAAAGCACTATACATTTACAAACATCCATGCCTTCTCCAGGATTTGAACCCAATCAATACGCCACCACAGTCAGCGTCGCTAACCACTGTACCGGTCGGGAGACATGAACTAATTGTAAATTTGAAAAGTGCCGCATATATCCTTAATAAGTGTTTTATTTTATATCAGTCTACACAGTTTGGTAATAATCGGAGGGTGAACAAAAAATCATCAATCGCACGGAAATCTTGAAAAAGACTCAACAACGGCAATCACTGAAATATCGCTTTATATCGGATTATAATAGAGTGATTCAGATAAGGTGTTAACTCCGAAAGGAGACCTGAATTTTGACGGTAATTTCAGGGTGTTTATTGATAACACAAGTCAGGTTATTTTGATATAACCAAATCTCCCCATAGAAATACATTACCAACCTGCAATATCCCTCGTTACAATAATCGCATTTAAAATCACAGCCATATTTGTACTCTCGAGGAAGGTTTCACATCGATATATATGCGAAGCAGATTCGCAAATCGACTGGGGTAAGCTTGCTTCAAAGCCCATATTGCAAATGTTAATTTTTGAGGCCTAAAGAGAGGCTTTTGACGCGTTAAAATTACCGAAATTTCAAAAATAAAGAACTCGTGATTAAGACTCCGGGAGTAAGAATTCCAACCAAATGAGTCAATTTGTTAACTCAGTTATAAAGAAAATAATTATGTTTTGCCAAACGCCGAACTTTAATAGAGCCACACACTACTGAACACCGAACATGATGAGAAAAATATAAGTGCAAGAATGGGCCTGCAAGGTACTCAGGTAGTCGTCATTTAGTGGTGAGCT
The DNA here is from genome assembly GCA_019973955.1 of Trichonephila inaurata madagascariensis. Lineage (NCBI taxonomy): Eukaryota > Metazoa > Arthropoda > Arachnida > Araneae > Nephilidae > Trichonephila > Trichonephila inaurata. The sequence goes on along the minus strand of BMAV01017123.1, from coordinate 12,392 downwards.
TCCTCTGAACTATGTACCACGCAAATGGTGGTGCACGTAGTAATAATATTACCAAATAGTTCAGAAGATCTTAGTCAAGGGAGAATCACCCTTCAAAACATATATCTCAGTTGTTTTGTTTTAAATTTTGTGTGTGGCTGTAACTGTATACATGACAGTTGATACGGAGAGCCACACACAGTTCAAAATGATTGATTACTTGAACGTATTCCTACAAAGAAGTAAAACATTTTAAATTCCCCACACTCAAATAATGGAGGTTGTATAATAGGTACAAAGTAATCATCTTGTAAATTATCGTTGTGCACGATTTGATGTATCTTGTTTTAAGTTAAATTACGCAAGAGGCGAAATAAGTTTTCGCAAAAATACCACAAAAACATGGTTCTTAATTGCATTGGTAAAACAATTCAATCTCTTGCAGGCATTGCGAATATTGGTGAATAATATTAATTGGATTTCTTAAGAAACAGAGGTGTTCTAACCCTTCAAAAAGTCGGTTTTTCAATTTTCATCTTAAAAGTGATTTAATGCTTAGATTCCAAAATGGCGAAAATATGTATAGGTTTAAAGCTTAATATCCGAGTAATTGCGGTTTCGTAACAACAGCCGTCACTGTTGTTTACGTTATCGCACGTCGGGTTTCACGCCTATTTTACAGCTGACCGAAGTATATTTTTATGTAATGATTGGTGTTTTATAGCACTTAATCTGATTTATTTATTTTATTCTTGTGGTTTTATACGACTATAACTACTCAACTCAGTCTTGTTTTATACCCAAGCTGTGTGTGCGAATTTTAAACATTTATTTTCGTGCCGGAGTTACAAGCACGTGAGTTACAAATTATACTTTGAGCGCTATTTACTTTTTTGTTTACATCAATTTGTTTGCACTTGAATTTTAACATTTGGAAATGCCCTGAACAAAAGTTTGGGAATTCAAACGTCGCTTTAATTCCGCGTAAAACACTTAGCAAATGCTGAGAGGAACGAGTTGATGCTTGGTTATACCTAAAGAAAATTGAGAAGAGTGAAGTATCTTTAAGGACTATGAAGATAATTTTTCAGTTGAAACTCGCCATGTTATTATTAATTTAAATATGCTCAATGATATTTTCAACAGTATTGCAAAATGATGTTGTGATAGATCTTTTCTGCTGATGTTGCTGAAAACAAAAGCAGTCGGAAAAGGCCTTATACCAGTGTGTAAGCCAAGCAACTTGCAAGTATTGTGTGTCTCCTCATTATTCTTCAATGACTCAAAATACCGTTTCAGATGGATATGAAGTAAATTTGAGGTTTAGTTTAGTGGCATGAGGTGGTATTTGAATTCATGCGCGCAGCTCAGATATTTTGTGCACTTACAACTTACCTCCCTCCAGCTAAATTTGAAAGACTGTATACGTCAATTTTAAAGCGTTTGAAACTTCATCTCGTCTACTGTTAACAGAGTTATTGAAGCTGTCATTAAAAATGAACACAGTAAGAACATAGCAATTGCTCTTGATGGGACCTGGCAGAAAAGAGTGGCTTACCTCTTCGAAGAATGGCGTTGTAACCGCAACTTCTCTCGATAATGGAAAAGTTATTGATTTTGAGTGCCTATCAAAATATTGCTTGAATGCAAAAATACGAACAAAACTCGTGATAAATTGCCAAAGGACAAACTACCATGGATTTAGCGTGGAATGGAGAGTGAATACATTGCGGATTTCCGTCGCTCCTTACCAAATTACAATGTTCGGTATATTCAGTACCTAGAGATGGACTTAAATGGGCCCCCTAAAAGAGTCTCAAGAATCAAACATATACAGTGAAGAATTTCCTGTTGAAAACTAGAGTGCATCAATACGTCCAAAAAGGATGGAAAATATCGCATTCCCAAAACAATTTAAAAATCCACCAAGCTGTCAGACAACAAACCAATATCTGGACGAGAAGGTTGACAGATGCAGAAATTCTTCTGCTGGGTAAAATATTATGGCCTAGCCATAAGAAGAAATGTTGGAAATTTCGTTTTAAGATATGTCCAAAGTCATCGGCACATATTTGGCTAAACTGTCGACAGATGAAAATCCTACTTATGCTTTGTGCCCCAGGGAGAAGAAAAGTTGGTGCGGGTACAATAAAAGCATTGTATCAGGTGAAAATACACTCACACAAACATTCCTTCCTCTCCCAGAAGCAGTTCTTTTTAAAAATTAAAAAAAAAAAAAAAATTTTAGAGTAATTTTAACTCAAAAAGAACCTGTACATAAATGTTTTGCATGGCCAAACTCAGAACCTCAACGAAAGCTTCTTTTAATAACTGTGTAAATCGTGTGCCAAAAAACATATTTAGGAGCAAAATAACTTTGAAAATGGGTGTTATGGAGGCAGTTATATGTTTCAATGAAGGTGCATACGCAAGGACAGGAAGTATTAAAAAGCATTAAAAATCAGTCAATCCAGGCATCACCACTTAGAAGGCCTTCGCAAAATTGACTACGTCAGAATTTGTGAAGTTTGTATTTGGCTGTTCTAAAAGCTACCAAACAGCTTTCAAAACAATAAAAGCAAATTAAAAGGAAGCAGGATGCTTGTAGTTCTTCACGCGATGAGTACAGTGCTGAAAAATTTTAAAATTCAAATCTTAGGTAAGTGCACTACCTTACTTAGTTTTTTCAATTTTCTTCTAAAAAATGTGTTTTTTAAGTTTTATACACGTGCAGCACCCATTGTTATATTTTAATGAGAGAGAAACTTGTATGAGCTTTTGTGTCATAATAATGTATTTAATGCTACTAATTTTATTTCTGAAATGTTAATATTTTTACTTTATTGCTCAATTTCAAAAAAAAAAAAAATGCCATTTTAATAAAATTTCAAAAGTCAAAATTCAAAATTTTTAAAAAATTCTGTGCAAGGAAATATAAAAGAACTCTACATTTTAAATAGTTGCACAATTTATAACCAAAACAGCATGTTTTGTGGTGTTATATAAATATGTGCAACATATACGTACCTAAAGTAAGAATCATGTATCCGAAAAATTTTTGGTGTGTACTTTTCGAATCCTTATATTTCTTTTAAAATGTTTTATATATTTAACAATTATGTTGTAGTATATTAAGAAAATATATAGATTGTATAAATTCACAACTTTTTATCAAGCGAGCCTTTCTGTTTTTGAAAACAATGTTCATTCGAAAAAGCCAAATTTTGCTCATTTCAAAGTCATCGAGAACGTCCACCTTTAAGCTCTTTATTTCATGTATGCTGATTGTCTAAAAAAGAAATCAGAAATTGTATTATTGCAAACTATAATATGTTTTATTGCAGACATTTGAACCTTGAAGGTAATAAATGCTTTGTAATGGATAGAAACCATAATGCTTCAAATTCCACAGAAACAGTTTCAGGAACATTGCGGTAAGACCTTACTTCAGTGTTTCAACTAGGACGCACACTCTGGGGAGGCGTTGGCATATCGAAAATAAAAGGTTAAAAATTAATTTACTGAATGAAAAAAAAAACAAAATACTTTCTATTGGTACAAAACAGATTTGCACGGATGACGGTATATTCACCCGTGAAAAAGGTCATCAAAAAATAAAGATTCTACTTTTGAACGCTCATACCATTCATCCTACATCAAATTCTTCAAAAATATTTGCTTCGCTTTACTGTAATCCTACATGATTTTGTTACGTTTCTTTAAATCTTGTACATTACTTTTGCTGGCTTTCAGACTTCTACGTATGGTTAAATTTAACCTTTTTGTAAAGGAAATTATATAATTTGTTATAGTTTTTTTTCAATGTAAAAGAGTTTTATGATTAATATATATATTTAAGTACTTAAAGGATACTGACCCAGGATTTAATTTAAGAGTATACTGAAACATATAATACAAAAATCGTTACCCGTGGAAACTGTTTATTGGTTACCAATGACCTTGACAGAGAATCCTCTTAATATGACAGTCCAGTGTATCAAAATGAATTGATAACATATCTCCTTTTTAGAGTGGCAAACGTTTCTTTTTGTAAATCTAAGTGTACTAGTTTTTGTAATTCAAGTTCCCGGCATCAAAAACTACTTTTCAAAAATAAATATTTTTTGAACATGCTGCATTTTTCCCTATGAATAAATTTAGTTTATTTTGAATTGTGATGTTGTACCAACTAGATTGCGGTTTCAAAACATGCATGGTTTAACCAAAGCTAGCGAAAGTACTGAGAAAGCAATAAATACGGAAACCCGAAAGCGAAAATTTTTCTAGTAGCTAAATTAAGAACCTTTATACATAGCCATAAGTACCAAAATGTACTTCACCCTGTCAAAAGATGCAGCAAATCCAAATAGGATATTTTCTTCGATCAACAAAGGACATTGGGTAAATTGGCAGCGAATATGAATTGTGTACTGCATTATGCGCCTAACTTACCTGTAATTTTTAGCAAAAGTGTCTGTGATTTGTGTCCTTTATTAAGGTCACGCACATTTGGAACAATTTAGTTCAGCTTTTACTTGACTTTTTCAAATTATGAAAGACAAATACAAAAACTTAAAATAGGTATATATTCTTCTAGTTAAATTATTCACCAGGCTGTATTTTATCTCGGTATACAAAATAATTATAAAAAGAATTGGGGTGCTTCTACCTTCCGTGACTATTAACGTTAAAATGAGCGCAATACCGATCCCTTGCTTCGCTTGAAATATTAAAAATAAATTACCAACGGTTATCTAATAGAGCTTTTTATATTTGTCGTTCAATTCTAGAGTACAAAACTACAGTTCATTCAAAACCAAGTATAATATGAGTATTCATTTCTGGTCAAATTGTCATACTTATATACATTGTCAGCTTAACTTTGGTTTTACTCTCCTTACACAAGTTATTATATCGCTGAACAATATATCATTTTTAAAAAATAAACTGCAAGTTAAGAGGGCACGCAGCCGAATAAGAACAAGTTTAAATAATTATCAGCGACTATGGGCTTATCTTGCAGAGCAAAGTTTTTCAAAGGAAGGCTAAAAATTAAAAATTAATACCAGAGTTATTTTTTGATATTTAGCTCAGATCTATATTTCGGTTCTCAAAGCAGCCATCGCAGAAACTCCGGATTCACAAAGGTATGATGTTAAAAATGGTAATGGCATACGAAATAAGCTTTGTTGGTGTAAAATTAGCATCCACCCTATCCAAATATGATTTATTACAAAATTCAAGTTCTGTCATTGATGGAACCGCGAAGATCTCTTTTTCGGCAGTTGAGATCCCTTCTGAAGTATTTCGAAAATGGATCCCTAAACTACCCGTAACTTACTATCAATTTGCCCTCGTCTGTGTAAATTTGTTGATGCTTTATCGAATGCTCGCAGTGATTTAAAATATATCTATAATTTTGTTTTAATCCACTGCCGTAAATACTTAAGACCGTGAATTACAATTAACGCGTGAATTATGAAATGTACATTAAAGAGATTCGGTAGCTAACCGATCTCGTGCCGGGAGTCATCTGGAATTGGAATCGTGAGGCACAGTATTTTGTTATGCTTCGTACGCGTCTGTTAGCCGTCGGCACCGGCGAACGTTCATGAGAATGCCAGATGTAATGGATATGATAAAGATAAACATAGATGAATATTTTATGTCTTTATTATTTGTACCTTTTAGAAATGTGATCTTAGCTAAAAATAAATCTTTTTGAATAAATTATTATTTCTCTAAATCTATTTCACCTTAAAAATTAGAGAAAGCAGTGTCACAATATAATTAACTATTACTAAAGTATATATATATATATATATATGGTATATATATAATACTAAATATATATTTACTAAGAGTAACATATATAAAAATTACATTGGCCCTTATTAATAATTAATAAGAACAAGTTTAATAAAGTATAAGCACTTCCATGGGCTGACTGCAGAGCAAAGCCAGAAATTTAATCCTGAATTCTTTTCTATATTTAGCTGATATCTATATTTTGTCTTCTACAGCCACCGCATTTTACCATGTTCCAAATTTAAAAATTAGAGAAAGGAAAAGTACTATAATGAATTATCCGGTTACTTTTTTGTGCTTGGCACATACAACACAATACTTAAGCGTTGAATGCACGGTTTATATACTCAAGATCGTGTACGAAGCTTAGTGCAAGCGCATTGCCACGGTCAAAGTAATTTATTAACATAAGGGGGCGCGATAAACAGGATTGAAAAGGGGGCGACAGTATTGAAAGTTTGAGAAGCACTGCTCACTTTTTTTATTGGAACCGAAATCCAATAATTCATATATTGCAGTCCTATAAAATATTTGTGAGACAAAGCTGCCATCCAATTTCTTGGTTTATAACCAGCGAAATATGTCAGCAGCAGAATATTTATTCTTCAAGCAATGCAATCTCGCAAACGACCCGTATAAACCTCACGTAGACTCCATACCGAGAAGAACAGAGGTTTGGTTTTATGAGCTTGTCAAAATTGATATTAAAACACCATGTCGTTCGCCACCGCTGATTATATTTAATGTAAGCTACAAAATGTCCTACGCAATGGTTTCAGCCAAATGCCCAGTTATATAATAATAAAAATAAAATTAAATTTAATAATGTTCTCACTGTGGCTGTATTAAAATCACCCAGGTTAAAATAAAAGAAAATTACAAAACATTACCACTTACTAATTGTTTTGAACCATTATAAAAATGTTGAAAATAATTGAATTTTTATAGAAAATTTATGAATTACAAAGAAAACAGTTTTTTAGAATAATTTATTCACATAGAAAAATTTGGGGATATTTTCATTAATGTATATATATATAAATAAATTTTCATAAAAATTTGGCCTATAACTTTGAAAAATCAGTTTTTACATTAAAATAATACCATGATTTGAGAGTCCGTTTTATACAAAATTGGGGCCCCGGCCCCGAGGGAAGGGGTATTGGATCGTGGCTGACATTGTCATGATTTCAGTCCATTTATCACTTAAGACCCTCCGTGTGGGGCAGCGATGCACGTTAAATCTTTCAGAGCTGAAACCTCCTCCCGTTGGTGTGGTGGGTAGTTAGGGGGGGGGTTCCAGCTCGGTGTCCCCCGTCAACCAGGTTCAAAATTAGGGGCCCGTCCAAACCCTTTCGAGTAGCTGAACGTGCAAATTTAAAACCACCACCCCTCTTAAAAAAATTTAAATTTTCTGAAAAGGATCTAATATGATATTTCAAAAATTTCGAAAACCCCCCCTTTTTGGTACATTTTATAATTATGAGGATACATTTAAAAAAATAACACTTATAAAAAATATAATATATAAAAAAAAATTCAATATACCGTTTTCCCTCCCCGCTAAAAATTGTCCCCGGCTGCAGTTTTTTTCTTACAAAAAAAAAATGGTTTTTAAATTTTAAATAGACTTGGAAACGGTTATCGACTATCGGGCACAGAAAAAAAATTTTTTTCCAATGATAAAAAAAAAAGTTCTTTTCACCATGGCGCACAAAATACCTTTAATTTAAAATTCACTGGACGTTTTTTAAAAGAGTCCGGGAAAACCTTAATTTAAACCGTGTTAGAGTCAAATCATGTTCTAGGATGCCGTGTTGCATGTGGGATTTCCGAAATTCCGAACCGTATTAAAGTGAAACGGGATATTCCCTTTTACTAAATTAATTGACATTCTTGAAGGCTATTAGAAGCAGGTTTTTCCCTTTTTTTTAAAAAATTTGAAAAGGTTTGGGAATAGTGAAAGGGAGAAAAGAAAAAAGGGTTTTCCCAAAAAATATAAATTATATTCGTTGCCAGAAATGTGTCATAAAACTACTTTATATTTTAACGGTTAGTTCCTTAGAAACGTTCTTATTTATACTTTTCCCAAACTGTTTAAAAATTTTAAAATGAGTTAAAAAAGACAAATTAATTTTAAGATTTATATATCAAAAAAAATTACTATAAATATTTATGAATTATATATACACAAAAATGAAAAAATTATACTTTTGACATTCTTTTTATGTGGTATTCTAACTTTCAATAAATTTTATTAAAGTGTAATATTGAATAAATGTGGTACTTTTTTTTGCATTAATAGATTTTGCATTATAAAATATAACAAGATGAAAAAAAACTTTTTAATTGTTCATCGTCTTAATTACCATTTATGTAAGTGCCATTTTGAATTTCATCGAAAATTTCAAACCCTTTTTCAATAATTTTTTTTCATTTTTAGTCATTTATGAATTATATAACTTAGGGAAAATTTAAATTTTTAAAAAAATTTTTAAAACACATTTAAAGTGCTCATTAAATATTAAACATTTAAATTTTTAAAAAAAAATGATTAAATTTTTCAAAAATTACTGCTGTGTTTTAAAAACCACCATATGTTTATTCAAAATTAAAGATGAAGGGAATTTTTCTTTTTGAAACAAATATAAGATGTTTAAGATGAGAATGAAAGCATTTAAAAAAGGAAATTTGGGGTACAACAAAAAAATATTTAGCATTTGAGGAAAAAAAAAATAACAACTTTTTAATCTCTAAAAAATTTTTTTCGTGTCAATTAGGCTTGAGCCAAACAAGATATATGTAGTAGGCCCATATGTTAAAAAACAATTTTTTTGGTTTTCTTTGAAAATCTTCCATTTTAAATTGAGCACGTTTCCATTTTTTTTATCCAAACAAAATATCATTACCTTATAGTTCTTGAAAGTTCCCTTTTCCAAATTTGCAGATTCTGATTTCATTCTTTTATCGCCCTGAAATACGAGCTGAAAAAAAAAATGACCTTCAGGATTGACCCTTATTTTCAACATGAAGCAAATTTTTTTTAAATTTTGTAAGCATATCTTTTTTTTTTGTTGAGAAATAAAATATAATAAAAAGTATAAATTTTGTAAATATTTTTTTCAAATTTTTTTTAAGTTGTTCTGAAAGACTGACGTAAAAAGCTATTTTTTTTTTTTTTTTTTTTCTTTTTCTGTAAATTAGAGCGACAGAGAAACAGCACAAGGAAAGATAATAGTTTAAATGAAATTTTATAAGAATCAGAATTATTATCACAGAGATCTTGGAATGTAACCTATACTTTTCCTAAGGTGTAAAATATAAGGTAGTAATGTCTCGGCTGTTGTGTTCTTACATAAAATCAGACAAAGCTAAAAATGAAACTGAAATTCAAGAGAAAATGTTGTCTAAATAATAAAACATGATAAGGGAAGATAAGGTACCACGAAAAAATATGTAATCTATAAACGATTAGTAAGTCAAAAAGACATACCTAAAAATATACACCTTTACATTTGATTTGCGTCGCTCTCAGAAACAATACAAGAGATGTACTCCCAATTCCTGGTTCGAACATCATCTCAATTTTATCTGACATCCGTAGTGCCATTCAACATCTTTCTAACTGGCATTAGGTGGGTGATAACACAATAGGTATTTTGGAGAAACTAATACATCTTTCTCCTTCTCGCGATATCCATCTACAATGGGTTACTTCGCACATTAACATCGCGGACAATGATATTACAAACTATGGCGTAGCTCAATATACTATGAACTCGACCGCTATCACCTATTCAGAACTGCACTCCACCTAAATCAACAACAAGCAATCAACTGTTAATCCTGCTCATCCCTGGTATGAGGCTAAACGACCTGGTGGTTCTCTTTTCCTTCAATTCAGCATGCAGGAACAAACTATTCTGACTCGTTTTCTGAGTGGTCATCTCCGATCTTTGACTTTCAGGGATGGAAACAAAGTTTTTCCAACTTGTGTAAGGTGTTCTGCCTGACAGGCATCTCCAGAACACATTATTGACTGTCTGGGGCTTTCAAAACAAGATCTTTATGAAGACCCTCTAATAGTTTTGGACTTTTTGAGAGTGAATGAGATCATGGACTTAGTCTAACTTGGCTGGACAAAAAGATAAGCAACAACACACAAGAGCTATTGGTGACGGATCTTGTAACTTTGAATCACAATCAATTGACAAAGATGAAACCTGGGCTGTCATCCCACCTTCCAAATGTACATTTAGAAAACAAATAATTAATTTTACATGAAACAGGGAGCTATTGCGTGGGGCACATAAACACCTAAGGCTCACGAAATCTATAATTCTGGAAACACTGTTCATTTGTCATAAATGACCTTGTCAATATCATTCTATATTGCAGTCTTCTTAGGAACAAAAATGTATTTGTCATAGCTCTACCTCTTTTATGAGAAAGGCAATCTTTTGTAACACTCCTTGGTGAGTGAGTCCCCCCACGCAACCACTTTTGTTTTAAAATATTTTTTATGAATTGGCTTTGTTTTAACCCTGTGGACAACGTGGTGATTTTGATAGCTGTGTTGTATGATGCATTATGGTTTATTAATATAAATGAACTGAATATTAAAAAGAAATTAGAATCTGCAATTACTATTGGATGAAGTTGAAAGTGATCAAGCAAGGGAAGGACTTGATGGAATAATGAATAGTAATCATGATGGCAAATGTAAACTTGAGAAAAGTGATAAACATGAAACTTTTGAGTTGAAAGGAAAATTATCAAACTCTACCTAAAATACTTCATCAAGAAAATATGAAGCCAAGGCTCAATGTCAAAAAAAAAAAAGTTAAACATGCAATTTATCAATCATCAAAGGACAATTAATCTAGAATAACCTGAAAAAATATGAGAGTTTTGCCAACAAATATCATTCATGAAGTGTAAGTGAAAAATGTCTGTGATTTGTGTCTTTTTTTTAATTTAACTCGCATTTAAAACATTTCAGTTCAGTTTAATTTTCTCTCAAATTATCAAAGAAAAATTGAAAAGTAGATAAATGTAATTTCAAAATTAAATGAATCACTGGAAGTACGATTGTTTACGTGTACATTAAAAATAGCTATAAAATAGATTAGTGACTCGTCACCCGTGACTACTATCTTTAGTATCAAATGCGTGGATTTTCTAGGATTAGAAGTTTATTCATTAGCTTATATAGTATAACAAAGGAGATGCGTTAAAAGACATCTGTGGTAAAATTATTGAACAATTAAAGTGTTAAATAAAATATAACAATAAATTGCTCAATCAATTATCAAACTTAGATTTTGAAAAAAGTCATCTAACTACTCAGAAAATATTTTTAAAACAGCTTTAATAAATTAGCTATGTGATTAATGATTACTACATAATTATATAATAGTTTTCATACAATTTTTTGTCAGAAATTATTTTGTGAAAAAATTGTTTAACTGAGAGTGCAATTGACACAAAAAGCTTTGTTTATATTTTACTGTATAACAGTATTACTCTACTCTAAAATATATATTGATGGAAACTCATTCAGAAAAAAAAAAGTAAGCATTTTTATTAAACTTAACTTCTGGGTTGAAAAAAGATGCATGGTTATTTTAAAATGCATAAGTTTTAAAATAATTTAAGTAATATGTTTTCATTTTCAATTTTTTTTATATATATAAGTAATTTATATAAGTAATGCAATTTTGTTTCGTTAAAACTATACAATATATACCTCTCCATACAGTCCCAATTATATTAATACCGTATCGGTCCTATTATACTAACATATACTATCGACTCGGACTGGGTGGCGTAATTGGTTTGTCGCTGTCCTTCTGTACCCAAGGTTGCGGGTTCGACTCCTAACCAAGGCGGTGGATTTTCCTGATGCAGAAAATCGACAGGCGTATGATTAAATGGCCTGAAAAAGATCCCTTGAGTTTAAGTTTGTCTTGGAAGCTCTCGGCAAAATTAATTTCCTAAGTACAAATTTCGCATCGGCAGAGCACAGGTGCCTCTCTCTGGGGCAGAAACTAAACGTCAAAATTACTTGCGGTAATTGGTATCGCCTAAATGGTACCACACTAAAATGTGATAGTAGCTCCTGGGGTATGTACTAGGCCTGTGAATGCAGAAATACCAATACAGGAAAAAAATATATTAACATCAAAATATATTTTTTTTTTACAGTTATGACAGTGTGTAAAGTAATTCAATATATCCTTTAAAATCATCGAAACACATAATTTGAGCTATCTTAGGCATAGCTGCATCATTCATTATGTAAAAATAGACACTTATCAGAATATGATATACACACAATTAAAATTAAGCAAATCAATTATTCTCCCCCTCCGAATGATAAATGTAATTTAAAATTATATATTTATCTTAAAAATTGTAGGTTATACAAAATTATAAAGTAAATGCCAGTTAGAAATCAGTTTAAAAATCTGTTAGATTTAAAAATACATTGTCAAAGCTTTTAGGGGTCAAAAGAAAAGTCTGCATTGAGAATGAAATATATGGATTAACGCCTCTCCATTTTCCCAGTGACGCTTAACAGACCGATACTTGGAACGGAAAAA
>BMAV01017122.1:0-52508 GCA_019973955.1 Trichonephila inaurata madagascariensis | reverse complement strand
AACTTTTTAGTTGATGCAAATATGATTTTTATGATTTTTTTAAAAATTTGTCATTTTGTTATAATATTTGCTTAAGACTATTTAAAAAAATGTCACTTCAGTATACACAATTGCATTTAAAAACAGGGAGAACATGTCCTAAATTTAAAAATTTAAAAAAAATATTTGGCAGTTTTTATAAAAATCTCCCGAAAATTATGTAATCTTTGAGAACCCCCTTTTTTTCTTCATCATGATTTAGAGATTTTAAAAAATTTTTTAAAATTTTTTTTCCCTTTTTTCCCAAATTTTTCTTCTCCTTTTACTTCCCGGGAATATTTGTAATCAGTAATAATAACAAATTTAAAAAATAATTTAAACTAAAAAAAAAAAAAGACCTAAATTTCAGTAAAAGATCACTACATTTTAGGGAATGAAAATTTATACTATATAAATAAATTTAATTTTACTTTGGGGTAACGTTTTAACAGAGAGTATATTCTTAATATTACTTTAAATATAATTATTTGAACTAGTTAACATTAACAATTCCCTTCATAGTTTTTTACCTAGACGGTACACAAGTTTTTAAACAAAATAGTAATACTTCTAAACTAGTAAAAGGCATTCTTTAAATTTTATTATCAAAATTTTTTTTTTTGGAATAGAATATATGTACGGGGTGTTGTCAATTTCCCACTGACAAACCAGGGGGCTGATAGTAGGCAGCATGGGGACGACAGACCCCATAGAAACTGGGGTCAAACGCGTTTAGGGGGAGATTGAAAAACATTATGAACAGCGTGATCAGTGGGGGAAAAGATACAATAATAGGTGAAATATGTTTATTGGACAAAGGCATGTTTAAAAACGAACAATGATCATATCTCGACTATAAAACACAACGACCGGTGATTGTCACAGGAATTGTCGGAAGTTATGGCCTCTTAGATCTTAACGCTGTTTTGACGTGAAATCGGTGCGATGCAAATCGTTGGGACGGCCATCCGGATAGCTATTCTTATGGGATCCGCGTAAGCTAGGGGTGGGGGATTATCAAAAGATAGAATTTTGTAATTTTAACAAACTTTTATTAAAATAACTTAAATTACTTAATTCTAAATAACAACTTTTTTTAAAGTGAGAATAAACCAAAAATTTAAAACTAAATATTTAAGTCAGATCGCACAACTAGATACATCTTATATTTTTAAATCTGCCAACCCAACTTCCTATAAAAAAATTTTCCCTTTTTATTGAGAAACCCTCCTACCGTTTGAAGACCCCCATTCTGCTTTGTAGATAAGAATATATATTAATTTTTCTTAAAATTTAAATTTTTTTTTGAAGATGAGCGTATCCTTCTTCTTTGGTTTTGATCGCCCAACACTTGTTCTAATGTTTGACTGTTTTCTAAGATTCCTACTAAAAACCTCTAAAAGGGCACCCCTTTTTTTTTTTGGGGGGGGAAAAATTTTGCTTTCGGGCGGACGGGGTTTTTTGGAAGAACGCGAAAACGTCACATCGTCTCCTGGGAAAGTGGTCCTAGTACATCTTTTTGCTGGAAACCCCCCTGCATTACCCTTTACATGAGATGCATATCCATTTCCCATTCGTTGTTGCCCCCATAGTTAAAATCACTTTAACAACTGTGTTTACGCAATGCCTATTTATGACATTTTTTAAACTCTCCCCAGGTATGGGAAGTTTGATTTTGTGGGTTTTTTCCCAAAAGTTACACGGGACTTTTTAAGACCCCATTTTTTTTAACCCTCTTCGTCCCGGGGATCGTCCTCTGATGGCTACTATTCATCTATTTTTTACCGGCTTAGGGGGTTTGGGGCCCCATTTCTACGGTAATTTGTCGTCCTCATACTGCTACGAATTTGTCATTTCAAATTCGGAACATTTTTTCATTTTTATAGCAGTTTCCATTAATTATTCTCATTCAAATTAGATGGCGCCATCAGCATGCGTAGTATGTAGTTTTACTTTTTGATACCCTTTTAAATTTTAAATATTGCTTATTCTCTTCTTTGAAAACTTTTTTTTAATACATTTAGGGTTTTCTCTCTTATATTTTCTAAAAAGTTTTTTTTTTTCTTGGGACTATCCCTAGGTTTTATCTTAAAAAAATATCCGAATTTTTTTTTGCTCGACATCTTTATTTTATTTTGCAAAAATTAATGTCGGTATAATATTTTTTTTTCCTTATTAGTTTATTTACGATTCCGTTTTTCAAATTAATTTTAATATTTAGAAATTATTCTTTACTTCTGAATAAAAAAAAAGTATACATTTATATTATAAGAAGATATGTTGATCTATATTTTTAAAAATTAGTCTTTGTTTTTACCAAAAGGAGATGAAGCTGCTTTTTTTCTCCTCGCTTCAACCCACTAATAAAGGCAAATAAAAAGGATGGTTGGCACCTTGAAACTATGCTTAAACCCGCAATTTCAGTCTAAAAGTAAGATAATGTAGATACTCTACTTTGACATATACCATCGTGCTACATTCCTGCGTATTTCTTAGCATTACGCTTATTTTTAAGAAAATATATACAGTGATACAGAATGTAAAACAAGTCTTTTGAAATTTAAAGATTCGATCAAACCTCTCTTCCGCTTCCATCCTAAATCTATTTACCTACAAAAACGAACTAGAAAGCTTCTCCTAGGCGTTCCCAATTGCAACAAACCAGAGATTTATAAATCGAGTTTAGAATTTCGAATTTAGATACTTTTTTTCGTCTATTGACTGAGAAGTGATGTTCGATTCAAATCACGTTGCGCTTTTCACCAGGATTTCTCAAAGTAAAACTTTGATATTTCTATTGAGAACTTTACGCAAGCAAAGATGCTTGCTCAAGGTATTTATTAATAAACAGCTGTTAATTTCATTCTTTCGGCAGATTGACTTCAGAGAAATTTTTTATTCGAGTAAATTTCTGTCGACATCATTGATTGCTGCAATGTTTTGCTTCAAGAACCTTCAATTCCCTTCTTAATGCTTCAATAAACTGTATTCTTAACTTTGATTTTGCACCATTCATAAAATCAGAAAAAAACAATTGTTTATTTTTTATATTTAATTATTTAAGGTATCCGAACACGTTCAAAGAAATATTTTTAAAAAGTAGCATACTAAAACATTATAAAGGCTTTCTTAGGTATCAATACCAATAAATACTAATAATTAGCTAGCAATATTTTTAAAAAAAAAACATCTAAATTTTTTCCCAAAAATTTTCAATTATTAGGGGAAAATTTTGTAATATTTTTTAAAAATTCCCAAAACAATTAGGGGGCGAGGTAATAAATTTATTTCAGTAAAAGTATTACTAAAACAAATTAGATGCATTTATCTAGAGAATGTGCGTGTGTGTGTACTAACATTTTAATTTTTTATTAAAATTTTACAGCTGATCCAGTAAATATTATAAGACATGTGACATTTTTATAATACCATTATTTAAATAATAGGCCCTAACTCAGTGCTTCTCAAAGTTTCAATATTCGTGACCCAATATTCAATCATAATTTTCATCACCTCCCCCCCATCACATAATAGCATTGTATTGAATTCAATAATACATACTTCGATGCTAAAATTATTTTGAGATCTTAACTTCTTAAGTGCCACCGTTTTTAAAAGGTCTCGCTCAAAAACATTAATTTCCCCGCCCCGTATATATACGTTTTAGACCCCAATGGTCTTTTCGTGCACTGCTATTCAAAAATTATTCCGAATGTTGGGGATCAAAAAGACCTTAAAATTTTTTTGCAGAATTTACTTATTTCGGATTATGTTTGCTTCTCCATTCCTCCCCCAATATATCACATATGCGCACCTACTTAGAAAATGGTTGGTATTCGAAAGCGAATCAAAAGTAATTTTTAATCGGATTTTAAAGAGATTTATTATAAACCTTTCTGATTAAGATAAGTTTTAAATTTTTTGTATAAAATTTTTTATATAAAAAAATCAATGGGGTCAATTATTATTATTAAACTTTTTCTTGACTTGGTATTGTTAAATTA
Source organism: Trichonephila inaurata madagascariensis (assembly GCA_019973955.1). NCBI lineage: Eukaryota > Metazoa > Arthropoda > Arachnida > Araneae > Nephilidae > Trichonephila > Trichonephila inaurata. The sequence goes on along the minus strand of BMAV01017122.1, from coordinate 48,486 downwards.
TAAAATACATTGTGTTAGCACTGGTACATTTATAAATGTAATATATCAGTGTAAATATATGTATTTTTTATTATATATTATTATAATACAAGCATTTTTCACAAAAAGGAGAATTTTTTGAAAATGAGTCATTCTATGTTCTTTATTTGTCAAAATATTGTACTTAAATAATTTTTTATTGTAATACTATTCTTAACACAATTTTATGGACATTTTCTAATCTAAGTGACACTAAATATTATAAATATTATCCATTTATACGCTGTTGTAAAATCACGGTTCCGAACGCAGTCGGATACCTTAAGCGGTAATAAATATAACAAAATCAATTAGAGTTATAAGTTGTAAAGCGATTATCGCGAGTGGTCATTGTAAGTTAAGATGTTTGTTATCGTTCAATTGGCAATGCGAAGGAATGAATGAACAAATTCATTTAGGTGCTTGGTTAACGAGGATTCAATGATTAATGGGCGAGGTGTCACGGTGAGGTGATGAGCGTTAAATTAGCTCCATCGAATACTTCCGCACATTATAGTGATTAGTCACTTGTTTGCAAGAAGAAATCCACTGAAGGGACGCCTTCAATCACTAAGGCCGTGTTTACCCATCCAGTGAGTGTTCGGAACTGGCCATGCAATTTATGAACGTTCTCTTGATGTTTAACGCTGTTATTAATACTGTCGATTTCTAAATGAGGTAGATTTGTCACCAACAGTATTGCTGTCGTCATTTTTGCAGTATGTGGTACGAAAGTGCTGTAGGGGACTGAATTTATTAATGGTTGAGAAGTGAATCTTTTAACAGTAATTCATAAGGAAAGTAAAAATAATATATTGTAGAAATAGAGGGCTTTTCTCTTATTTAAAGTTTTGTGGTTTTGAAAAATTAATGCAATTGTATATTTGATGTGAAAGATGCAAATCTAAATAAGGAATATAAGCTTTAATATATTTAAGTAAGTGAAGAAATTTCCCCCTTTTCATTGACATTTAAGAAACATTGTTTAAGTAATAATTACATTCGTAAATAAATAAAACTACTTTTGGCCATTTATTGAAAATTAAATTTTGTATTATTTTAAAGTGTATCGTTTATCTACATTGGAAAAAGTCATTGATGAATTAATGAAAAATTTTTTTCTCTGAGATAATTAGTGTTTAAAACTAAATTTAAGTCGAATTTTTATAAAATCTTTGAAATAACTTTTTTTTCACTTCTTTACTCACTTTTTCGTATGATTGAATTCAATTGCGTTAGAAATTTATTTAAATGTTCAAAATACTTCGAAATTAGAAATCACCATTTACAATTCTTAATTTCATTTAAAAAAATATATGGAAGTAATATTTATTTTAATGAATGTGATAATATTACCCGCGGGGATGGCTCTTAAAGTAAAAATGTATGAAAAATCCAACCATAAAATGTTAGTATCTTATATGGAAAGTACTGTGAATCGTTGATGGTATGTTTATTTGTTTTGCTAATTATACATAAACTAAACTAAACTTAACTCAGGGGCGCAACAGCCCATGTGGACCAGAGGTCTACTGTGCTCAACTCAGTATATGTGACCATTGGGGCTGAGATGCATGAGCAGATGTCCTGATCAGGTGATCAATCTGAAGAGAAGCCAACAGTGTTTAGTCACCAATCATGCTTGTTAATCATTTATCGACCCACCGAAGGGATGAAAAGCTGAGTCGACATTGCCCATCCCGAAGATAGAGCCCCGGACCAGTGGTATGGAAGCGCACGAAATATGCATAGTACTACAAAACATCTAAAAAGATGTAGAATAAAACATAAAAAGTTATGAGTTTATAAATTAACGTGCACACAACAGTACAATTAAGTATAATTCTTGGTGGATTACATTAAGAAATATTATTTTTAATACCATATTAAAAAATATCTCTGTTTTTCTAAAAATGTATTTTGTTTGGATACTGGTACACTTTTCTCAAAACCTACTTTGTCTGTATTGTTGATACTTTGACACGATATTATTATGTTCAATGTAACGGACAAAAATTTTAATATAGGATTACAAAATTAAGATATTGAATAAAATTTGTATAAATCTTATTTTTATGTTCAATAAAACTGATTGTGTAGTGTGTAATGTTTACTAAATAGCTTTGAATATTTTTGAAGTTATATATATGCAGTGACTTTATGTAAGATGTTTATAAAAATAGAGTACGACTTAGAAAAGGTAAAAACAGTTATTGATTATTCATTGCTCATAAATAATTGTTTATCCTAGAAATATTTTTCCTGTACATAAACAAGTACATAAGTATATATCGTTGTTAAAATATGGTTCACATTGTTCTCATTTCAAGCAATAGAGATATATTTAAACTTGACGGATAATATATGTTCCTTTTTTCTTGTTGTGGGCGTCCCAGTAAGTTTCGAAGAAAAAAGGTTATTTATAGAAAGTAATTGTCTCAGTTTATAAGACAGTCGGAGACTTTTCTAGAAAAAGATTCGGGTAAACACAGACGTAATCTTAACCAATGCATATACTTTACGTTATTTTTTTTAAAAACCATATTCAGTTGAAGAATATATTTTCTTTAAAATACAGATTAACCCAATTTTGTTTTACCTCCTTTGCAAGCTATTAGAACTTCCTGGTACTTAGCCAAATAAATCCCTTAGAATAACTTATTTTAAGAATAATAAGCATACGAATTCAAGATTAGCAAAATGTTTTGTTTTTTAAATAGTTTGATTTAAAATAGTATTTCTGAAAAATCAAAAATCCGAAATAAGGTTTTGAGGATTAAAACAAAAGCTTCAGTAGAAATATATAAGGCCTTGTTATGCTTTACAAAATGATTTTGAATAAAGCTTCGAATTATGGAAAAAATTTTAAATTCTTCCAAAATACTTTCGTGCAAGTAATAATTTCTTGAAATATATTTCATTTTCTGTGCAGGGATATTTTATAAAGAAGCATACTCCCTTTTTCAACTCTATTTTAGGATATAATTTATTATAAATGTTTCATTAAGATCATTACTGGAGAAAATACGCCCACTTAAAAAAAAGAACATAGAAATGGTTAATTTCAAAATCGTCTGTCTTTTTGAAAACTTTAAAACAAATTCTAAATAACTACTTGTAATAAAGTACAGAGTTATTCATCATTCCCTCCTGGTTTTCTAAAAAATAACTAAGACTGACATAGCAAAAGAAGGACACTTGAAAGAAACAGAAACAATTCTAGTTTTATTTACATTTTTTCGAGTGTTCTATGTGGGAAATCATGGTTGCAAGGCATACACCAATGCTATAGTCCAGTTTTCCTGCCACACTCTACTCAACATGTGACGGGCTCACGCGTCTTTTCTGTAACATAATCTCTGGGTTCTTTGACGGCCAAGATTAATGGCAAACCTTTTCCAACCCAAATCCAAGAAGTGAAATACAAGTGTAGATGCAAATAAGATAGCCTTTAAAAGAACAGAAGTTTTAGTAAGCGGGATGGCAATTTAGAGAAAGTTCTATTTGGAAAAGATAGAAGTGTAATTTGACGGCCTACCAAAGATTCACGGATTCCCAGCCATTACTACAAGGTGCATACTATTGCAAGCGTGCCTAACAGCCTATCTGAAAGTGATTTAACCGTTGCGTGATTCAAGGTAGGACAGATTATTTGATATCAGGATTCGTAATATTATTAGAATTGAAAGTAGGCGGATAATATAATTATTTAGATGAGTGATCCAATTGCGCGATCCGTTTTAGGTACGACTACGTGTTTGGTTTATTCTCACTTAATATAAGTTTGTCCAATATATTAGAAATTTAAGTTGAACTCTTAATAAAGTCATATTAAGAATTCTAAAATGTCGATTCATTTCGAGAATCCCACACCTCTAATTCACGCTGACAACCAAAGATATGGTCGCCAAAGATCGACCATATCACAAACATAGTACTATCAACATTACTGACAGCACCTGCTATCCTTTCATGTATCGTAGTTATGCTACAACACATAGTAAAAGAGGGGGATGAAAAATTGGCATGTAGAAGACCCAAGTTTTCGGATAACATGGAAAGAATAGTACTTTCTGTCAATAACGATAAAAATATCATGTGGCAGGAACTGGACTATTGGTGCATGCCATTTAAGCAAGGTTTCCCACTTAGATAACCTGCAAATTATATAAATAAAACTAAAATATTTTCTGTATTCTTTGAAATGTTCTTTTTGCTGTAATCTTCTTAGTTTTTTTTTCCTTTCACCAGAGCAGTTTTGAATTACGAAGAACCCTGGACAGAGAACACGTGACCTTTTGGGAATATGACCACTTTTCTAAGTATAATGATTACCGAACTAAACAGTCTGCTACAATTTAATCTTTTTCTCCCCATGAATTTGAAATAAACATTGTCAAGGTCAACTAATATCCTTATCTACACTACAGTCTTACTGTTGTTTCGGTCTTACGAAAGTTTGTTGCTGCCCTCAGTCGACCGCTGCCTACTTCTCTGTACAATTATGGTTCATCACTTATTACCAAAATTTTCTACTTGGTAACATCGTCTCCCCATGCTTACACTACTTCCAAAAGTTAAGCACGAAGATGTAAAATGCAAACAAATCAACAAATACTGCTTTGATTAACACAAAATTTGGCAGTAAAGTAGCATATATTTTCATAAAATAAAAATCAATAATTATATACAGAAATAGAAAACAATATCTAAATTTTTTGTAGTTTATCAGATAATGTATAATGGAGACTTTAAACAGAATTAGTGTTATAAAGTGAAAATAAAACAGCAGAAAAATGAAAAAAGAACATTGCAATAACGTATATGTAATCCACCCTCATCCGTGACAAAGTTTATTCATCCTCTCGACCATAGCTTTTGAATTAGGTGGTCAACCACTCGCAAATGTTAAGTCAATCACCATTTTCCCTCTGTAGACCAGTTTCCAGCTCAATAGATTGGGTGGTTAGCAAACAATCAACAAATACGCTTTGATTGACACAAATTTGGCATAAAGTAGCATATATATTTATACATAAAACAAAATCAATAATTTTATACAGAAATGAAACAATATTAAATTTTGTAGTTATCAGATAATGTCATACTGGAGACTTAAACAGATTACGTATAAAGCGAAACTAAACAGCATAAAATGAAAAAGGACATTAATAGGATATGTAATCCACCCTCATCCGTAAGCAAAGCTCACACCTTCTGACCATGCTTTAAATTAGGTGGTCAACCACCGCAGAATTAAGCAATCACCATTTTCCTTGTAGAGCAGTTTCCAGCTCAATAAGATTGAGTGGAGGTGGGAAACGTGAAGACACAGCACGGAAGAGAGCATCCCAAATATTTTCAATGGGATTAAGTTTGGTGGCGAATATGCTGGCCACGCCATATGCGTAAGCCCTTCACTCTCCAGGTAGTCATCGACGATGTCAACTCTATGGAGACGGGCGTTATTGTCCATTAAAACAAAAGTATTGCCAACTGCTGCATCGTACAATCTCACAATGGGTTCTAGGACTTCATCTCGATACCAGACAGCCCACTCAGAACCCTATTTAAAGATGTGTAGGTCGGTGCGGTGTCCTAAAGAAATCCCTGCCCACACCATAATGCTTCCGCCTCGGAATGCGTGATGTTAGTAATGTTTTGGGGCTGATTGCGTTTTCCTTGTTTACGCCATATTATTCTACGCTTGTTATCTGGCTTCAGAGCAAATCTTGACTCATCAGTAAACATGACATTGCCCCAGTCAGACAGTCCAATTGCCATGTTCCCAGCACCACTTTAATCGTGCCCCTCTTGATTGGACGGATAGAGGAACACAAACTCGAAGTACCCGGGCATACAGTCCATTCATATGTAATCTTCGGCGTACAGTAGCTGCAGATATAGCCTTACCAATGGAAAATGTAACCATTGATGTCACACGTGTGGAGGTCTCTCTGCGATTCTTCTTGGCTACAATAGCAATATATCGATCTTCTGCGGGGGTTGTAACCCTTGCGCGACCTCCTACGGGCCTTCGGACAACTGTCTGTGGGGTTTGAAACTGTTTCTATAAACGTGAAATTACTGAATGATGAACGCCGAAGAAAATAACAACATCTGTGATCGACTGTCCTGCTTCTATTCGCCTCATAGCACGCCAGGTCTCCGAATCTTCCATTTGTTTTCTGGAAGTCATAGAAACACGTACGTCTTGAAAACAAATTGTAAGAAAGTTTTAAAAACCTTCTATCAGCATTTACAATCAACTACTGTAACCCTTAATAAAGCTGGCTTCTTATAAGACTGCTCTTTTTGCATATTTCTTCACATGAAAGCACGATTGTCTGTTACCTAACATATTCGCATACTTCCATATACCTCTGCAGCGAATTTCATCCGCTTCAATTCTGATTGGCTTCCATAAATTAGCCTTTTCCTCTCCGTGATTAGCTTTTGGAAGTGAGTGTATATTTATTTTGTGATTTGGTTGCATTTTCCCAATAAGTCCAATTGCACAACATCTCTCAAATGATGACATCTGCTCCAACTTTTGTAAATTAGTCAGCTAGGTATTGGTACAGTTTAAGTGTGACGGTGGTGTTAAGAATTCCTTAAATAATTCTCATTATAACCACTAGAGGGCTTCTAAGCTTTTGTATAAGTAGAAACTTTGTTTCTTTGCTTAAAAACACTCTGTACCTCTAAATGTCGCTCAACAAGCTTGAAGGTGTCCAAGCCTTATAGAACTGGATAAAATAAACGTTAAATCTTTTGTTAACATCTCCGGTTTTTGATTTATGCATTTAATATCTGTCTGTGATATTACATTTGGTGCCGAAACCAGGGACCTCTCGCAATTAGGAGAAAAATATTTTTAAAAAAATCATAATCCTTCTATCGAACTGAAACATAAAAAATAAAAATGCTGATAATTTTAGAAAATTATCAAACAGAATCACATTAAAATATCTTAAAATTTTAGTCAGATAAGGAAATTCACGAGACTCTAAGTTTAAGTTTGTATTTTTTTTTAACTGGCTTTTTTAGATTCCCTTCAAGATTTAATTTATATTTTAATTCAAAGATATTTTACATGAAAATCAGAAAAAAAGCTAATTTTTAGAATGGAAATGCTGCAAATAAATAATGCCGGTTTCAACATTAATGTGATAACATAATCATTCAATTTAATTTAAGATTCTATCACTTTCAACGATACTCCATGTAATTTAATTATTGCTCCATTATCGATATAATTTATCTAGTCATTGAAATGCAAAACGAAAAAATGTCCTTTTTCGATTTTACATTAACGTAATTATCTCTTTACTATTGAGTGTATAGCTTCTAAACGTCAATTACAATGGATAAATTGTAAATCGAATGGGGAACCATTCTTCCCTCCAGTGATGAGACAATGGGGAAGTATAATCATCTTAAGGCATTAACAGTTTTAATTAGCAGAAATAATGAACTAGAAACTTAATATCGGTTGTTGGAATTCCGAAACATGTTCAACCTCATTTCAATTGAGTGCTAAGGAAATTCGAAATAGGGCCATTTCCTGAATAATTGAAATGAACAAGAATCATGTTTAGAATCTACAGATGTGAGTCTAATATACTTGTTAATATTCAGGTTTTTATTGTTGTAAAGGAAAATGAAATAGCACTCACACACTAAACACAGAGTTTTACGAACTACATTGAGAAATTGACTTTGTAACATCATTAATATTATTAACATCTTGCTTTAGATGAAAAGTGAATTATGGGGATTTAATTTTACGAAAAGTTTCATTTTTTAAACATTTTTATAAAAAATTTAAGTGATGCCTCAGGTTCTTATTTGTTCTTTTAAATGGGACTTTTTTGCAATATTTAGATAAATAGTGATGAGATATTTGTTTACAGTATTTTTTTTATTTCTTTTATAGCCACCAAGAGTCATTGGTTTTGATACCAATCAAAATTAGTCAGCTAATCATTTTTCCGAATTTAAACATTTAAAATATTATTATTTTATAAAAAATAGTTCTTAAAAAGAGTGTTCAAAGTGTATTTTGCACAGAAATATAGGCCGCCGTTCAACATAATTAACGGCCGAATTATGCTAAATGTGTTCAAGTATAGATGAGGAGAAGGGAGCTACAACTCCAGGCACTGCACTTATTGTAATTTATTTCAAAAACTCATTTATTACTTGTCTTCATTCATGACCACAAAAATATTCTTCCAGCAATTTACGTAAAACTTCCTTACAGTAGAATTCGTGTGTGTTTGTATCGCATATCAATTCCAACACAGATTGTTATTTATGCAAAGAATTGACGCATTTTGCTAAGAATACAGCTGTTCGATGGTTGAAACTAAATTTTGTAAAGAATATTTGAAAAAATATTTTGCATCCTATATTTTTACTTTTCATTTAATTTATACTTCAATGCATACCAACTTCAATGTTGAGTTATATTGAGTATGAAATGATCAAAAAAACCATTATTTTTAAATTGAACTTCTTAATTAGAAGTAATGTTAAGTTCAGGAAATTATTCAGCTACTTTTTAGACAATTAAGTACAACTGTCACAGACAATTTACATTTTTGGAGCAGCATTAGGCACTTCACGTTGCCTCGACTACTAATATTTATATTAATTCATAAATGTATTCATTCACAGTTGTGATAGTCACGAACAAAAAGTAATGTTGTTACAGTCAATTATTTCTGCGGCTAAGTTAATTATATATATATGAATATATTGAAGTAATGTTGGCCGGTGTATGTGATTATCATTTTTGATGAAAACAACGTCTTCAGAATAGCTTTACCTCCTTTATTATGAGCACACATCAGCAGATTAAAGCACAATTATGTTACATGTTCACATTGAATAGACAGTGGCATTTTGGAGGACACAACACAAAGAAAAAGAAAGCAGCAAGTATTTGCAATCTTACATTATGGCGGCAAGCAGAGAAAAGAAAACGTGATTACATCAGATTTTTGTTTTTATATACCAACAGTGCACAAGCGCGTGACTATTACGTTACAGTAGTTCTGATTAGGCTAGAATGCGCGGGATAGGGATTTCGGTTTAACCGATTACGATTAAGATTACAATGTTTTATTTTAAACCTAAGAATTAATTATTTATAGATCATTAAAAAGAATGAATTAAAAGTATGTTAGAGGGAATTATTACACACGCACACACACACACACACACACACACACATATATATATATATATATATATATATATATATATTATGCATATTATATAGCCAATTCAATTCTACAAACAAGAGATTAACATCCAAACAATAACATTCGACAAACACATAGACAGCAGGAAAATCACACAATGAAGGACAAAAAGAGTAATCAAGATTAAATATAAAATGGATGCTGCAGTGTTATGAACATTACTGACTTAGGACAGCTATTATATAAAAATAATTTATATAAAAGTGGATTGAACATGTTTTTTGGCCAGCCAACCTTCCCTTTTTGTAAATAACACTGAGCAAAAACCAATAGGAAATAATGGATAGGAATATCTAAATCCATTACAAGAGTAGAGGGGTAACTTACCTAAAAATTGCACTTACAAATGCAAAACCCGCGTTAAATCTGAGTGCCAACATTAATTTGTTGTCAGATTCTATACCCTAATACAGATATATATATATATATATTGATGAATCCCCAGCCCTTTATGTGTCAGTTGGGGTAAGTTTCCTACCAAGACAACTCAACCTACCTTCCGCATAAGTACATCGACTTCGCCGGACTTACTCAAGACACGTGAACGTATGACTCAGTCGCTGCTGATTGACACTAAAAAATATCTCGTCTTGTTATGGCTTGGAGTACAGACTGTTTTGCTGAACATTGGAATAAAATATAATACGATAAACGGCTGCATGTTGCATTTCTCCGGTAAATCTTTAAGAATTACTCCAATACATGATATATATATATATATACTATATATATTTATACTGCAGTGTTCTGATGAATTGGGCTAAATATCTTTTTCTTGTTTAAATTGGTATGTGATTACCAGTGATTACTCGAACCGCTTCCAGCAAATTATATTTGTCTCGAAGTGGAGCGAAGTATCAATATTTACAAAAATTTACTTGCTTGATTGGTTTTAGTGTATGGATAGTTCAGCTGTGAACCTCTCAGAGTTCAGGTGTTCATTATAATTTTGGGTTCAAAGATAGATATTACACTGTGAGGAAGAGTTCTAAAATAATCATTCTTAATGAACAGACTCCTTTGACTATGAGAAATATAGCTACTGCAGTTGGTGTGGACAAATCACGATTTCAAAAATTTTAAGAGTATTTCAGTGTTCCAGATCATCATTTCCAAAAAGAAAAGTGAAAATGTGGGGACAAATGGAAAACTACTCCAAGAAGTAATAAATATTTAATAAAAATTAGAAAAAATAAAACCAAGAAAGAAAAGCATAGACCTTTAAAGGGTTTTATTGGATCATGCTGATGAAATCAATACCTCAACTGTACGGAAAAGGCTTATCGAAGTTGAGCCGCAAGGCAACAATACCCGAGTTAAAAAAAATTTTAACTCAAAAAATGATGTAGGATGCTTAGCAACCACCAAAAACTACTGTTCGAGGACTGTTAACGACTGGAAGTAGGTGATTTAAGTCATGGAACGTAGCAATTTATCTAGGGATGCAAATCAAGTGTAGTTAGAAAAAGTGGGTTATCATATCCAATGGACTGTAAAACACCCTTTTAAATAGCTATTTTGGAATTTTTCGCAATCAATGGTGCTGGAATCTTAGTTCCACTTAAAGGCATAATGATTTCTATCAAATACACAGAAATGTTACGCAGTAGAATTGTTCCATTCATGGAAACATTTCACATAACATTTGAACATGACTTGACTGATGGTCCCACTTCAAAATTGTTCCAAAATTTTAGGTGTGGAAATAAAATAACAGTGATTGATTGACCTAGTAATTCACCAGAACTAAATCCCATTGAGAACTTTTGGATATTCTGAAGAATCATTTAGCTAAAATGAATTGCACGACAAAAGAACAAATTATAAAAAAGGGTTAAACAAGTGTTGCTCCACAATTATGAATTTAAGAACATAGCACTACACCAGACCAATCTATGCAAAGGCGTGTTGAAAAGGTCATTTCTACTAAAAGTGGACATGTTTCGCAGTAACATAGAGATTTTTCAGTCTGTTTAAGATATGTCATGATTAAAAGTTAAGGGTCTTGAAAAAATCGTTTCTTCCTATTTGTACTAATTTATTGGAATAGTATATGATATACGTATCATATATATATAATATAATGTATGCAAAGAAAAACATAATATAATATAATACAGTAAGACCCCGCTTAACGCGGGGGAAACGTTCCATCAAAGTAGAGCGTAATGCGAAAAAGTGCTAAACAAAGCTATCTTAACATGTAAGTAATGGGGTTAGGGGAAGATGGATAGAAAATTGGTTAGGTATTAAATTTAATAATTATGTTTTTTTTAATAAAAATAAAACCAAACATTTATTTCTTACAAAAATAAAAACAATATAAACAAATATATACATATAAAAACAAATAAAATTCTAAGTCAGTCAGATCATTCAGTCTATTCTGTGTTTCCAATTGTCTGCCTTTTTGTCAAGAAGGCATCCTGTTGAAGTTGTAAAATTCATTGCAGCACTAATTTGAGATTGACGTAATTGTTGTTATAAATTGAAATGTTATAATTGAATTGATTGAAATAATTGTTTTAACTAAATAATTGTAGAACCACACCACTGCCAGTCTCGTAAAATTACATAAGTTTCAACAATAGTAATGCATATAGGTATAAAGAATGCACTTTATTTAAAAATACATGCATAAAATAAGATTTTTTTTTTAAATTTTTAAATATTTTTGACTAAACTTTTCTAATAACATTTAAGTATCTTTACCCAATTGAGAAATGTGAGATTTTATATAAGTTTTACAAATTGAACAACAAGTAGAATCAGTTTGATGTCTGTTTTGAATTCAATGGAGATCACGTGTCTGACTTTATCATGTGTCTGTCATGATTTGAGCCCATTCATTACAGACCTACTTCAAAGCTAACAGAAAGTCATCGGTGATGGACATTTCAGTTTTGAATCTTGATCCTTAAGGATTAAAGTTTAATTTCAGGATATCGGTTTTTAATTATACCTTATACAATCACATCTTAAGTACTTTCATGAACAGTTGATCAATAAGTTATTAACGTCGTATTCAGAAGCAACTAGAAGTCTATTGACGATCAGCATCGTAATTTTGATCCACGGAAAACTGACAGAAATTAAAACTGAATAGGCACTTTATACTCTAAACTTCGCACTTGAAGTCTGGATTGATTTAACTTTCATCGATTTCTATATACGAAAGATCTTTAGTGGTATAATAACAAAAAATCACTATATAAATAAAAACCATGTCAGTCACATTTTTGATCGCCAAATAGGTCAATAGTTTCAAATAAAGTCAACTATTTTCATTTTCACCAATTTATTAAAAACAATACTGTAAACTGAATTAAAACACGGTTTTTAGATTTTGTCTTAGTAAAATCCTTTGAATTATATATACAGTGAAATATATATATATATATACGTTTAACGCGAACACGCTTAAGACGATCATTTACATCTCTAAGTGATAGTGTTAAGAAGCGTTAACATCGTTTAACGCAAAATAATTCAAAGGTTCTGACAAAGTACTGTGTATTTTTATACATGTTTTTTTTTCTTTTAACTCGAAGCCAAATTTGCTTAACACACAAAAAAGGTATCTTCTGAAAATGAACAAAATACGAAAAACACCAACCGGCTGTATTGTATTATCGGAAGGATTCACTGTAGCAGATGAAAATAATGTGAGTACTGCCCCAATTATGACAAAGACATTTTGGAGTTTGTCCGATGCTCAAAAATTATCTTTGGTGCAGATTCTGACGACGAAAATGAATTGAATGATGCAGCTCTTGTTCCCACAACATCCGAAATGGGGAACGTCATGAAAAATATGCGCAGTTATTTAGACACGCATTCCAAAGGTGAAATTAATAAGAGAATGGGTGATATCGAACAATGTGTTGACAATTGGAGGTTAATAAAACAATCCAGAGTGAAATGTCAGATTATTTTTCAAAAACACAATAAATGGTTTGTTTTTCAAAACATTTCAAAATTTTACATTAAATTGCTTTAAGTTCTAGCAAATGTATTTGTTTAATATATTTTTAATAAATACATGCATATATACACATGTCTATGTAAATAAAAAACAACTCTTTAATCTTAATTTTGTTGATATATGGTGTGTTTTTGTATTATCCTATAACACGTTTAACCTATAACGTCGTTTTGTGTTAAATGATTTTCAGTGTACATCGAAATGCATACAAGAAAGGAACATTTGAAAAAACAAATTAATTAATTAATAAAAATATCAGAAATTGTTCGAAAGTTACTTTTATTTCATTTAATCATAATTGTAGTATTTAAACGTTATTAAGATACAATATGAATTATTTGCTAATGGTAATAAATTCACAATTTGTGTGTTATTATTAATCCCAGACTTTTAAATGTTCTTATTAATACAGTGTTTCTCAAAGTTTGGGGTGTGCCCCCTTAGGGGGTGTGATAATCTTATATGAGTTAGTGCAGTGCTTCTCAAACTTTAGATTCTCTCAACCAAATTTTGAGTCATAATTTCCATTGCGCCCCTTTCTTCATACAATAACAATATATTGAATTCAGTATTATGCTTTGATGGTAAAGCTACAATGCGAGTCCCACCGACGTATATAAACGTCTTGGTCAGCCAATGTATTAATTGCTCCGGACGTATATATATGTCTTTCCGAAGTACGATCTTTTCTGTGAACTTCTATCCATATAATTATTCTGAAAGCTTTGTAATGCAATAAAATTAACTTGACAATGTTTGCGAAGGATTTACGTATTTCAGAAGATTTGCTTTTTTATTCCTCTCTTATCCCCTCCCCAATACATCTCATACGCGCGCCTACATGGAAAAACATTGGCATTGGGGAGTGAACCGTAAAACTTTTTAATCTCGGCAGTTAGGGGATTGATTATAAACCGTACAGACTTTCAAGATACGTGTTGATTTTTGTATATAATTGTGTATATGACAAGTCCATGGAGTCACTGCTAATTATTAAACTTGCTCTTAATTTAATATTCTTCAATTACTTATAAAATACATTGTGGAGTACTGATACGTTTATAAGTGTATTATATTAGTATAAATGTATATTTTATTTTTTATTATGCCATTATGTATTTTGTTTGTTTACTTTGAGCAAATTAAAAGTTTTTTTAAATAATCTTTTGTTTTCGACTTTTTAATATCCTCGCGCCCACCCTTGTAGAGTTGTCACGGCCCCCCTAGGGGGCGCGCCCCACAGTTTGAGAAACGCTGGGTTAGTGAGCATATTGAAATATCAAAAATAAAAGATTTTTTGAAAGAAAATAATCATTTACTGAAAGGAAAAAAACAAAATACTTCATAGACTATGAAAAGTAACAGGTTACTTATTATATTACTAAAATGTACTTAAATTACTTTATTTCTTAAAAGTAACAAATGCAAAACCTATTACTTATATCGATAATTTGTACGGTTTATAATAAAAGATCGTTGTGTAACTTTAGCGTAAAAGTAAACATTGTTATTGCATCCATTACATAGTTATTGTACGAGGGGGTGGGAGGATAATGAATTGTGATTGAAAATTCGGTTACTAATATTGAAAGTTTGAGAAGCACTGTATGAATAACATATTTTCAAATATTCTAATGAGTCTTACATCAAATAAATCTCATTAATTACATAGTTTCTTATAAAAAATAGTTTGATATTATGTGAAACTATAAAAAAAATAAAAGATTCTAATTCTTTATTTATTTAATAATTTTGTACGTGTTCCCTCATTTTTGTTGTAAGTCAGGTTTAATTATAAGCAGTTACAGAACCTATACACTGAAAATATTATATATAAAAATGCAATAAGATTTATTAAAACCATTAAACTATCACTTTAAAATAGCATTTAAAGTTGACCAAACTATATGATAACTGTTTTTACAGAAATATAATTTTTAAAATGGGTCTTCTCAGTTTTTGCTTTTTTAATACATCATATTGCAGTTAAAGACCGATTTCCCCGAATCCTCCGAAACTCCCGATCACCGGTGAGGCATGATTTCTTGAGTAATTATTATATACCAGACAACCCCTAAAAATAGTTTCTCTGTTTTAAATACCCTTTCTTATAATTAAAGTGAAAATTACTTAACGCGAAATTAAAGGGACTGAAATATTTTTCTCGTGTTAAAGGTTATTGCAAAAAAAAATCCATGCATCAACCAAATTATGTTTTTTAGAGTACATTGTATTTACATAGGCATTTATGTATGCATAGATGTAATAAAAATAAATGAAACCAAAACATTCACAAGAACTTAAAGAAAGTTAACACATAATTTTTTTGAAAAGCAAAGCATTTTTTGAGTTTTGGGTAAATAATCTGTTTTTCTTTGTATTGTGTTTCTAGCATCAAATTTTCAACAAATTGTTGGATATCATCCATTTTGTTATTCATTTCATCATTTGAATGTGCGTTTAAGTAACTGTGCATAATTTACATGATGCTTCTCATTTCGGATGACAGTGGGAAAAGGAGGTGCATTATTCAATTCATTTTCTTTGTCAGAATCTCCATCCATGATATTTTTTGAACTTTGAACAAACTCCGAAATGTCTTTGTCTGCCATCATTGGGGCTGTACACACCTTACATCCATCTACAGCAACAAATTCATCAGATTATGCAATAGAACAGTCCTAGATGGCTGAGTTTTCTTTATTTTGTTGTTTCCCAAAAGGGAAATCATTTCGTGTGAAGAGAAAAATGAATTATAAAATACATAGTAATTTGTCGGGACCTGTGTATTATTTCATGTTAATCGTCATTTTGCGTTTTAAACGTTTTCGCGTTAAGGGGACAAGATACGATTTACACAAAATTTGTTA
Source organism: Trichonephila inaurata madagascariensis (assembly GCA_019973955.1). Classification (NCBI taxonomy): domain Eukaryota; kingdom Metazoa; phylum Arthropoda; class Arachnida; order Araneae; family Nephilidae; genus Trichonephila; species Trichonephila inaurata. The sequence continues at coordinate 32,341 of BMAV01017122.1, read as the reverse complement.
ACTTAATGATTTTCATAATTTTTTTGGCTGTCTCTTATGTGTGTCTATGATGTAAAACAGATTCCATGCTCAAAATTTCATAAAAAGCTAACCATTTAATTTTTAAAGGGAAAAACTTGAAACTTATGGAGTGATTTTAAAATGCTAATCTTCCTACAAATATTGACGTGCATACATGAAATATGATTTACTAGTACGTCAAACTACGTATAGTAAAAGTTGGTATAACTTGTCCGATAACATGATTGGTATTCGTACTATACTTCTTTTTATGAATGCTTATTGAAAATTCCTTAAAAAATGTGTAAACTCTAAATTCAACTTTTTTTTAAATAAGTATTGCTTTGATTGAAAAATGCATAACAACTTTTATTTCATGCACTTCGAATTATTTGGCACAGTAGAAAAAAAGCCTTAGCATTTCAAAAAAGACAAACTAGTTAATTTATCTTTCCGAGATAAGTCAGTTTAAAGTTTTGATTCGCCATTAATATGTGAATAAAAACGAACGTAAAAGTTATCCCAACTCTTTAAACTTAGAGCTTTCACATTTTGTGAATTTGCAGAAAAGTGTGTAAAAATAATTTAGGCTAAAAAAATTAGATTTGATTTTCTGACCTATTTTTGTCAATTGAATCGTACTGTGTCCCCATATGCATTTTACTGTACTATGAGTTCATTGTCATATTTTTGTGACAATTTTTTATAATTTTTTAATTTCTTTGCATGTTTTTTTTTATTTATTGAGCTCTGTACGTCTTATTTCCTTCATTTGAGTTTCATTCCTTGAAATTCAAATTATCTATGTGAGATTACTTCGCTGCTTAGTTATTATATTTCAAACGTTTCTGTTAAAAAACCACCTTTCAAAATTACCGCCCAAGACTCGGAGATAAATGAATTTTATCCATGTCCTCTGCTTAAATCCGAAACTGTAAATGCTTGATATTTTCTATACAATTATTATTCATTTTTGAGACAAATCATATAATTTCAAATAGCGTCTGAAATCTCTTCGAGTATAATCAGATATAATGAAGTAAAATCTTCCTCTGTAATATTTTGGAGTATTATCTGTCTACCTGCTGGAAATGTCATAGCGATTACATTGAATCAAAACGTAATCTTTTTCGTGGGCGTTTTCGATTAAGCGATTTAATTTCATGTTGAAGAAACATTCAGAATTGAAATAAATTAGTATGCCCTCTGACATTAAGCAAAAAGAAAATAAGTAAATTTATGGTATATTTATAAATCTCAATAAGCCTAGATATATCTCAGTTTACGAAATGATTTTTCTTGGTTTAGCTCGAATCTTTTTTCATGTATTTGAGGCATTCTTTTTCAAATATAATGTCCTTCAGATTTTTTATTTTCTTTTTGCACATTTACATTGAAAATATGGAATACATACACAGAACTAATTCACACATCAATCGAAAATATTACTGAAAAATTTGCTTTTCATTCTCTATAAACCTTGAAAAATTTTAATGTTTATAGTTCTTAACTAGAGTTTGCAGCGCCGATCATTCCAAATTCACGGTGTTTTTTCCAATCTCGAAATCCCGGGTTTTAGTATTTGTCTGAATTATGTCTGAATTTTTTTTTCTCCTCAAAATTTTCTAAGGATTTAATTTTTAGAAAATTTATGTTTCGTTAATGAAATATGTACGCAGAATTTTTTTGTGTAATTGTAAGTACTATAAGTAAAAAAAATATATGCAGCTCTCATTTCTCGTATGGGAGAACGTCGCACAGATCTAAGAAGCTCATTGCAATAGTTGCACAATAATATAAGCAACATCTCAGGAATAGATTTTGTCACAGTTCCTTCTTCACTTAAAATAGGGCTGCGGTAGCCCAGTGGTTAAGGTATCGGACCATGGCAGGCATGTCATGAGTTCGAGCCCCGTACCACTAAAGACCCGCCGTGTAGGGCAGCGGATGTAACGTTAAATCTGTCGAGAGCTGAAACGTCCTCCCGTTGGTGTGGTGTGGTAGTTAGGAGAGGGTGCCAGCTCAGGTGTCGTCCACGCTCACTTTGACCATGGTTCAAAATTACGGTCCGTCGCCAAAGCCCTCGTGATACTGAACAGTGGACGTTAATATTCACTCACTCACTCACTCTTCACTTAAATGCCATTAATTAATAGTGGACTTGCTTGAAAGACTTGAGAGACTTCAAATTCCATTGTATGACTAACAGCACTTGCAACTGGATTTTCTATATATTTCAAATAAGGTAAACCTTGAAATTGATTCAAATTCTGATTTAATAACTGTGTGTATGTGGATCAATCAATTAATACATAAAATCCATTAAAATATCCGACTACGTTCGGAACCGTGATTTTAAAAGAGTTGTATAAATGGATTATTTTCATAATATTTAGTGTCGCTTAGATTAGAATACATGCATAAAATTATTTTAAGGACATTTTGACAAAAAAAAAAATTAAATACAATATTTCGGCAAAAATGAACTAAGAATAACCTTTTTCAAAATGTTCTCCTTTTGTGAAAAATGCTTCTATTATAATAATATTTTGCCTGTTATATATCTCAGACCCTTGTACAGAGGCTCAACTATAAGTTTTGAAAAATTCACATTATTTTCAGAGCTACCACCAATTAAAATAATTATCGACGTTTTTTTCTTAAAATTTCTCTCCTCTGTTGTCGTAAGACATGGATAAACCCACTTCAAATTTATATATTACAAAAATTCTAGTTGAGCCTCTGTACAGAGGTCTGAGCTATATACAGGCAAAATATTATTATAAGAGAAGTATTTTTCACAAAAGGAGAATATTTTGAATGTGGATCAATTTTTGTCAAAATATTGTATTTAAATTATTTTTATTGTAATACTATTCTTAAAACAATTTTATATACATTTTCTAATCTAAGTGACACTAAATATCATAAATAAAATCCATTTATATGCTTTTGCAAAATCATTGTTCCGAACGTAGTCGGATACCTTAACCGTAGCAAAACTAGATAAAGTTATCAAAGATGTACGTGCACCAATGCAGTCTGTTAGATTTGAGACACTGTCATCAAAAATTCAAAAAGTAATGTCTGTTTATTGAAAATGGTAGTGACTACCTAAAAGAGCATACTCTTTAACGACGATAACACCTACTAGTATAGAATCCGAACGAGCATTTTTTTTTGGAAGAATAATTTGTGTAACAAAAATATGGAGCCGTTTGAACGATGAAACTTTGGGCGAGTTGCGTTGCATAAAAGCTTTTTTACAGAAACACAAGATATGAAGAAAAATTTTTTTTATTTTAATTATAGACTATTTTTATTGATTTTCAATTCCTACTATTAGCTCACACTCTATCTATCTTTATTTATTTTTCTTGGTGGAATTTTCAATCGGTAATAAAATACATTTTAAAGCGCTCGACTGAGCTGGAATTTTATATACCTGATTATTTTGGATGACAATACAATAATTTAACTGTAATTAATAAAAATTAATTGATTAAAACTAATTATGTAAAAAATTACAAATACAGCCACATTGGCATTATTTGTGGCGACTTATGTCAAAACTTGAAAAGGTTTTTTCTCACGTTTTAAAGCATTCAGTTGAACTGAAATTTTATATACACAATGGTTTTGGATGACAATACGCTACTTTAATGATAATTAATAAAAATTAATTTGCACTTAATGCTGTGATTCTGTCCTATGTATACACATATTTATATTTTAATTGTAACTATTTAATAAAAAGTAGCTAAAATAAAAATTTTCTTTGTTGATCTAAGTAGGAGTTGACTTAAAAAAAATTTATATTACTTGCTTATGATGAATAAAGATTTTTTATTTGTTTCAACAAAATTACTATAAAACCAATTTTTAATTATATTTTCATTTTTATTAAGCAATTTCAACTATGCTAATTTGTAAGTATTTTTAATATATAGTCCAAACCTATACTCGGGACCAATCGCGGAATTTTGATAATTTAAATCCAAAACCCCGGGATTAAAAATATGACACGGGGTTGCAAACCCTATTCTTAGCGTTTCAGCTCAAAAAATCAAAATCTTTTCATAACTTTAGTTCTAAAAAGAAACACAATTAAATGTGCTTCTAGTCAACTCATTTATTTACCTTTAAAATCAGAGAGAGATTCGAAGTGTAAATTATACATCTTAATTAAATGTGATACTTTTCAGCTAGCTAGACTTAATATTTTTCTTTCTTAAAACTGATTTCAATTTCTTCTTATTTTCTGTGAACCTTAAAATGGATATTAATCCTACATGTAGGATTACCCTTATTATTCTGATTTTTCTTTGCAGTTTTAAAATTAATCTCTTTTCGAAGTAAAATATCTAAGAAATGTTAAATTATTTCCTTAAGTTTCATCCTTTAAATTTATAAATTCATCATCTTGTTTTGAGCTCTTTGAAATGACTTCCATATCTGATTTAACATGTCACGAAACTATATCAGGTGATTATTACACTTTTCTACCAAACATCAGATATACAATAGTAATTATCGTTTTTGCTTAAAAATTACTATTGAAAGAGAAATAATTTTTTAGGGATAACTTCTTCGAAAAAACAATTGATAGGTTCAAATACTATATCACTATTATTTCTATAGCATTTTAATTTACTGACTAACAAGTGTCGATGAATTATGCAATGGTAAGTGAAAAAATTGGAAATTTCTATTTTTTTGCAAATAAATATGCATCCAATTCTGTAGTCTATCGGTACTCTTTACCTAGCGATTGTTATTGAAGTTTATTTAAAACAGGATTATCAAAACATATACACAGGGTGTGGGAAACCTTTTACCTGTGGTGTACCAAACCCATTTATCAGTAGGATTCAGCATGCCACACAGTACGACATTTTTGAAACATTTCGACTCATGCGATAATGCACTCAGATTTAGTAAATAGAAGTCAATGAAAACAATGATAATTACAGTTTAACAGCAATACATATTTTCTATTTTTACAACAATACATATTTACAGTTTTAATTTATATTAAGTTTGCATTATTTAAAGATATTATTTAGCATAAAAATAAGTAGCATAATATATAACCATATCTTCAACAAACATAAACAAATTAAAATCGTACATATATTATGTACTTTTAAACAAACCTTAAAAACCATCGTATGACGCGCACTTTTAACACAAAAAATATGATCGAAGTTTACAGGTGAACGTTATACACCGGGTATAAAAATGATTGATTGATTATCAACGTCGCACTGTTTAGCAACACGAGGGCTTTTGGCGACGGACCACGTAATTTTGAACCATGGTCAAGTGACGTGGATGACATCCCCCCCTCTCCTAACTACCACACCAACGGGAGGACATTTCAGCTCTCGACAGATTTAACGTGCATCGCTGCCCTACACGGGTCTTTAGTGGTACTGGGCTCGAACTCGTGACAAGGCAAGCCACGGTCCGATACCTATACCACTCGGCTACCGCGGCCACGTATAAAAATGATAGATTTAAAAATAAAAATAAGAAAATGAGCATAGAAAAAAAATAAGACATATATATGTATCGAAATACTATTTATTTAAAAGCAATGATATTCCTTAAGAACTTTAAGGGTTTTAGTTCTAGAAGTATAATATTTTTTTCCTAAGAGCTGGGAATAATACCTATAAATTACTTCAAAACATAAGAGCATTGCGCGAGTACATTTCAGATTTCTTCGTAAAAAAAGGGGTGCGCGTTATACCGATAATATACCTAATAATTAAAAATTGCATCTTGAAAGTATAGGTGCGTGTTATACGCCGGATCTTAAGCCATTTATTAAAATAAGAAAAACCAACCATAAAATATAAATATTTTACTATAGTTTATTTTACCTTTACTATAGTTAAATAAAAAGACAAATAAAATTTTAATTCTAACCTAGTGCTTGCACCGCTCTACGTTCACATCATAAAATCAGGGGTAAAATATGTGACTTAATTTGACAAATTCTGAGCATTCAGTTCTTAAACCATTTATTTGATGACTGGAGATATTTTTCATACAAGGAAAGATTTTTTACTGACAAAGAGAGGGCATGACTAAGGAAATTCATTTTGGATCGAGACTTCGTGTAATAGTAGTACTTTTTTAAGGTGTTCACCCCTCAATGTAATTCCACTGAATGGCCAGTCCATTCGGAGAAATTAGCCTTCGAAATTCATGCTTAGCTTTCATACAATTAAACTTTAATTTTCTGCATCGAGTTCGAAGGCTAATTTCTCCGAATAGACTGGCCATTCGGCGGAATTACAGTGAGGGGTGAACACCCTAAAGGAGTACTACTATTACACCAAATCTCGATCCCAAATGAATTCCTTAGACGTGCCCACCCCTTGTGAGATATGTAGAACCAAAAGGGAAAAGTGCAGTAGATGCAATTTTCTCTCCTCAAACAATTAAATCTCTCCACCAATGACATTCAATAATCTACAAAATAACCGTAAATTTATATTTAGTTTTTATAATTCCATAAGTATGCAAAATTCTAGAAATGTTTGTCAAATAAGGTCCATTACAAATTTATCAACTTCCATCCACTCAAAAATGGACACATTTGCAGAGTAGTGTAGAGTGCCACTGAAAACTGTATCACATGCTGCATGTGGCACGCATGTCATAGATTGCCGACCACGAATCTAAAAAGTAGGACATTTTCTTTCAAAGAAAGAAACAAATAAATAGCATACATGTACGGAAACATTAAATACCGTAATTTCCTTTCTTAGAAGAAATCCTGCGCAAAAGTTCTCTTTTAGTTGTTTATTCTTTAAAGAAAACATACAAACAGAAATAAACAATTAGGCTCTGTCGTACACACCTGTCGATTAATCAAACGGAAGAGAAAAACAATAATATCTATTACTTCCTTTATGTAATGATTCCTTTCTTCTACGATTTATTTCCTTTTCTTATTTGGTCGTATTACAATATTTTGAGGTAATTATAAATATTAGTTGCAGAAATAATTTCAATCTTTATCGTAAAATCGTTAAAAAGAATAAAGTCATTTCCAAAAATGTATAAAGTTGTTTTTTCAATTCCTAATATTAGGTTATACTCTCCACATATACACTCATGGACAAAAAAAATAATTGCGGGATCGTAACGAAACTTGGCAAGAAGGCAAATGTTGGGGATATATGCAAATGATTAGAAATGCAGCGTGATTGCGCATTACGTATAGTCAGTAGAGGGTGTTTGATGTCGTTTTCCGTGGAGTATAAAAAAGGTAACCAAAGGTTGTTTGAGTATCCTGAATCATTTACAAAGCATAAGCTGAGGTAGACATGCCATTACGCCGTTTTGGAAGACAATAAGAGCAGCTGCCGCAGTTTGAGAGGAAGAGAATCATCGGCATGAGGGAAGCTGCGTGGTCAGCTGCGAGAGTAGCTCGTCAATTAGGCCACTCTCATTGTGCTGTGATGAGATGTTAGGACCAGTTGATTCGAGAGATGTCATTTACACGAAGGCCAGGCTCCGGACGCCCTCGCTAGAGCAGTCATCGAGAACATCGCCACATCGTAAGAAATACACGAGTACAGCCAACTGCTTCACCGGCAGCTATACAGGCACTGGTAGCACCTGCACTAGGAGTCCCTTTGTCTTCTCGAATCATACGAAGGCGCTTGGCTGAAAGACGTTTGAGATCGCGGCACCCATTAAGTGCGCTGCCCTTGTCGCCCACCCATCTATGCCTCCGTTTGGAGTGGTGCCGCGCACGAAGGAACCGGACTGCAGCGGAATGGAAGCAGGTCGTCTTTAGCGACGCATCCAGATTCAATCTCAGCAATAATGACAATCGTGTGTGTGTGTGGAGACCTCGTGGTGAACACCTCAACTCTGCTTTTGCTTTACAAAGACACACCGCTCCCACAACTGGTGTGATGTTATGTGGTGTCATTGCCTACAATAGAGACACCGACATTCATATTGAAAATCGCTTCTTATAGACACTTGCTGAGTGCGCAGTTCCTATGCATGTGGCTCCCGCTATTCATTCGTTGGACACCAAATTTTAATCTCATTAACGTGTTCGATACAAATGTCTTCGCAAACGAGAAATTTCATTACAATCGGGAAACTCCCTCTTGGTGCGTCGTTGTTTTTTTGTTATAGAGTGTACATACATATATACTATATATATATATATATATATATATATATCTTGTTCAAAATTTCAATAAAATACTCTTTACTCATCCATTCAAGTTCAAATACATTTTTTTTAAAATTGTAGTGGATGACACTTGATGTTAATTCAATTTTTCAAGTATTAATTCATTAATTAAGGTATCCGACTACGTTCGGAACCATGATTTTAAAAAAGCGCATAAATGTATAATTTTCGTTATATTTAGTGTCCCTTAGATTAGAATACATGTATAAAATTGTTTTAAGGGCATTATGACAAAAAAAATTTATTTAAATACAATGTTTTGGCAAAAAATGAACTTAGAATAACCTTTTTACAAATGTTCTCCTTTTGTAAAAAATGCTTCTATTGTATTAATATTTTGCCTGTATATAGCGCAGACCACTTTACAGAGGCTCAACTATGATTTTTTAAAAATTCAAATCATTTTCAGAGTTACAACCATTTGAAATAATTATCGGCGTATTTTCTTAAAATTTTTCCCTTTTGATTTCGTAAAACATGGATAAACCGACTTCCAAGTTATGCGTTTCAAAAATTCTAGTTGAGACTCTGTACAGAGGTCTGAGCTGAATATAGGCAAAATATTAATACAATAGAAGCATTTTTTACAAAAGGAGAACATTTGGAAAAAAGGTTATTCTAAGCTAATTTTTGCCTAAATATTGTATTTAAATAAATTTTTTGTCATAATATCCTTAAAACAATTTTATACATGTATTCTAATCTAAGGCACACTAAACAACATAAATATTATCCATTTACACGCTTTTGCAAAATCGCTGTTCCGAACGTTATTCGGATACCTTAATGAATAAACAGTAACGAACAAATATAATATTTCAACACCATTTTTCAAAAGAACAATAAAGAATTTCAAGGAAACTTGCGTTCTTTTTTGCCATTTATTAGTGTGATTCTGTCATATGTTTATACCTTTTATATTAATTGTAACTAGATTTAATAAAAAGTTAACTAAAATAAAATTTTTCTTGTTGACCTAAGTAGAAATTGACTTAATATTTTTTTTTACATGTTATCAATTCTACATACAATTTTTTTAAATGTTTTTATAAAATATGGTTTACACTTAATCATACAGTAGTCACTGTGCGAGATTTCAATATTTCATTTTGTGTCCTTAATTGAGCATTACTTTATTTTTTCTGAAGTCACCAATTTGAAGACTGTTTGATTGAACTATTTGTAATTAAAATTTAAGAAATCGTTTCCGAATCCTTCTGTTTGTTAACAACTACAGAGATCGTGTAAATGTTAAATAATATCATTTATTTGTTATCATTGCATAAATGTAATCATTCTCTAATCTTAAAAATTATTAGATTTCGATTATTCACGTATGACATATTTTCAGGTGAACTTAAATGCAAAAGAAGCATGCAAGAAACTAAATTTCATTTAATACATAAGAAAAGTGATGCAGCCCGAAAGTCGTGAGTATAAGCGTTTTCGTGGAAGATGCAGACATGATCTTAAGACAAGCCATTTTTTCTATCATTCTATTTATGAATTATATACATCTTTATAGCTTAACTCTGGAAGTAATCTGAAATCCTAACACTTAATCTGATATACAAGATAATTGTAAATCAGTTGAAGTCAGAGCTCATTAAAACGATCCTTCTCGAACCCCGATGGTTCAATCAGCTCCATTGATATTTTCTTCCGCAACTCCTGGTGGAACCTTCGATGGATATTAATTTCAGGAATCGTGACCTCCCATTCGCAATTCACCTTTTGCTATTCACAGGTTTCACACAACGATCAACAATTAATCCTTCATCGCACACACCCATCGTCAGGGTTTAAATAGTAAATACATTTGCATAAAATCAAGTTATCTCTACGGAAAGAAGCTTTTAATCTAATATTACAGTTAAAGAATAGTTTCCGCAAGATAATTAGTAGAAGATCCCTAATAGTACCCGTTACAAATGCACCATTTTTCATGAAAGTTTGTTAGACGTTACAGTACCAAACGTTATTACCGAAAGAAACTAGACGTTATTACTAAATGAAAGGATGTTGATGCATAAGTATTTACGAGGCACACGACATTTCTGGATTTTTTGTTTTTGTTTTGAAGAAAATGAGGATGAATCATTGATTTTTAATTTGCCCAGATAATAAAGCTTAATATTAAGAATTCATGTTTAAAACTTGTTAAAAATTACTGTTCATGCATTTAAAAGTTACAAAAAGAAATATAAAAAAAAAATCAACTGAACGAAAAGCGAACGATCTAAATTGCTGATAAAGTTAACTGTAATTTTGTTTTAGCGTAATGAGTAAAAAAGTGTGCATCTACAAGTCGTTAGTGAATGCAAAGTCCTAGAAGTCGTAATAGCTTGTACATTATTAATTGTACACCATGCAGGTAGTCGTGTTCTTTTGAAATAGTCAATCTGACTTTCCTAAGCAATAAAAAAAATAAAGAAAGAAAATACTAGTAGTGAAATGGCAGGAGGAATCAAATGATACTGCAATACTAATAATGGAACAAAGCAATTGAAAAATAACAGGATGATTAACAGAAAACAGTAAATTCGAGAAGTTAGATGATGTTGGCAAATGTTGAAATAAAATCAGACATCAGAGAAGAGACAGAATTTACGTCCAGAATACTTATCTATAACCGAACCACACAAATAGATGTAGGGAACAATCAACACAAATTATAATGATCTGAATACATGTGACGTCATAGTCACATGATAATGATAACCACGTATTTCTAGCAAACGAGTTCAAAAACTCACCTGACGTCATAGTCACATGGTATTGATTACCACGTCTTTCTAGCTAATCAGTTGATGCACTTCTTTGTTGCCAACCTTTGCACATTGAAGAAACTGTCTCTTATAAAGGACATTAATCAACAATAATAACGCAAATAATATACAAAATGCATTTCATTTAAAAATACAGATAATAAATTGTTATTTTTTAACTTAAAAAGATTTTGAAGAGTTTTTATTTATAGCATTTGTTCGTGAACATCTTTACTTAATTATAAAATTTTAAGTTTTACTCACAGAAAAACAAGGGCAATTAGTTTACTATCTGTTTGGAATTAAATGCAGAACAAGTGTTTGCCTTAATCAGGTGACCGTCATTAGTTAAGCCCCCATTACAACAACTCTAATAGAGATTAACAAAACTATAAAAGTACAGCTTAAGGAAGGGGAGAGAATATTTGAAACAAAACAGCAGTTAGTCAATAGATGACTTTTCCAAGATCGTAAAACGTTTCAGAAGAAAATCAAGGTAAGTTTGAGAGAAAGGAGTGAATTAGAGCCTCAATGTATTCCTGTTGGTGTGGTGTGGTAATTAGGGAAGGTGTCACTGGATCGAGGCTCAAAATTATGAGGTCCGTCGCCAGTAGTCCTCGTGTTGATTTACAGTTCGATGTTAATATAACTAGCACTCACTCGAATTAATGTTAGAATACAATTACACATGCGCTACTGGTATCGATACAAAATTGTGTGAGTTTTTACTTTTCTTTAAACTATTAAGTTCAATATCTAGTTTCAGACGAATTAATAATTTCGCTGGAATTCAAAAACATGAAGCATTTATATTAAATGACTTATTTCACTTTAAAAAAAAATCTAATATTTTTTGTAATGTTTGCGGAAGATTTTTAGGATTAAATCCCTTTTCCAAACAAATTACATCCTTTTTAAATCTAATCCGTAAAAATAATGTACTTCGGAGTTTTTTTAAGATGCAGTATTTCATCAAATAAGCCTCAAATATCTTAAATCATTTTGATAAAAAAAAAGTAAAAGAAAGAAAAACATTGACGAACCTCTTAAAATAAAAAGGAAATCTCAATGCGTAAGATAAAAAGACATTTAATGCTATATTACATAAATCTTAAAATACATCATCCAGTATTCATTTTTAAATTCTTTTTTTACGTCTTATCTTTTTGATCAACAGTAAATTTTGTGAAAAATAATTTTTCATTCACTGAATGAGAAATTTAAATAAAGAATTCAGTTTTAAGGGAAATTGAAAAAGAGAGTAAATTTTGATTTTATAAAAAATTGAATTCTTTAATATCTATGCATATAAGTGGAGTAAAAGAAGATAATCTGAAGTAAATGAAACACAATTCACAAAAAGATATGTGTTTTACTAAAAGGGAAGATTTTTTTTTTTGGTATTTTTCTGTTAATCGTTTTCAATTAAATCTAAATGAAATTGATATCCAAAAATTTTGTAAAGATATTTAAGGGCATGATATCGGATTACAAAAAGATTTTTTTTTTAAATAAATATGCAAAAGATAATTTCATTATTTTTTATTTTTCCATTCATTTTGAAGGAATTTAATTAAATTAAAGCACAATTATGTACATAAGAAAGTGGGAACACTATATATATATGCATATTGCCGTACAGGTCTTAATGTTTAATACAGTTTTTTCGAAGGTGTTTTAAATTAGACTAAATTTTATTTAAAAAAAAGATCGTAGTTTTGTTCGTATGTCTTCCGATACTTAACCTATAAAGTTTATAAATTAAAATACCAAGACAAATTTATTTAAAACATTTTTTTTTTTCATTTTTTATCTTTCAAAGTAAGAAAAGCCCTAAACTTCATAAGATATTTTAATTTTCGTTCACAATAATCTCCAAAAGTTTTGATTTAAAAATTTTAAGAACTTGAAACTGAAGAAATGCAGAGATCAAAGAGAATAACTCCCTTTATGAAATAAAAAGATAACCTTTTCATGTTTCTTTTTTCTTTTTTTTTTTTTTTGCTCCATTCTTTGATTTTAGATTTTATGGAACCGATCAATTTCCTTCACGAGCATAAAATATGTGGAAAAGGACTCATTAATTTACTATGCTCCCCAATTTATTAAAATAAAATTTTATTTCCGTAGTTCTTGGAGTTACGTAATTAGTCAAAAAAATGCTAAAAAAATAACTACATTGCTGGTAAACAAAAATGAAAAAAAACGTGTGGCTCAGCTTAATGACTACATGATAGAACTGAAAACATCTGATATATTCTGGACAAGAAAGTCCAATTATTCGGATATACTACGTTTTCTCATGTAAATAGTTAGAAAGTTCAATTTTCATGCCCATTCATTGGTGGATTTGTCCATTTCATCTCTATTCTGTAAATGGTAATGTTTAAATTACTGTGCATTCTTATATATTTATATTTGAGTATATACGATTCAAAAGTCAATTAGCCTAATTACTTAAAACATTTATAAATAAATTATTTGCGTAGATTAAGTTTATATGGTTTTTAAGTGCTTTTGCTACAATGCCAACGATCAAGATAACTTGCTAAGCTGGTAACAATTTCCCATATGTTGTATTCACTGAATTAACAACCAAGTGCTTTCTTTCGTAAAAGTTACAGTTTCGTTACAGTTTTTCTTTGATAAAGGCGAAAATGCAAGCCCGGTGGTTGAAATTACGAATGGCGTTTATGATCCTGAAACTGTAACAGCTAATTCCGTGCAATTTTGGTTTCATCGATTCCGTACAGGTATTTTTAATGTTAAAGGGGCACCTCGCACACAGGCAGACCCATCGTCGAAAATGTCGATAAAATCACAGAAATAATCAAATTTGACCGGCATGTTAGTAGTCGTAGCATCGCCCAGGAGCTAAGGATTGACCATAAAACAGTTTTAAGCCATTTGCGCAAAGTTGGAATCAAAAAGAAGCTCCATGTTTGGGTGTCACACCAAATAACACCAAAACACATGATGGATCGAATTTCCATCTGTGAAGCCTTGGCCAAACGGAATAAAATCGACCCATTTCTTAAACAGATGGCGACTCGGGATGAGAAATGGGTCACATACGACAATATTCTTCGAAAACGATCGTGGTCAAAACGCGGTTAAGCAGCTCAAACGGTGCCCAAATCCGGACTAACATCAGGAAGGTTCTACTGTGTATTTGGTGGGACTGGAAAGAAATAATTTATTATGAGTTTCTTTCGTAGGGCTAAACTCTAAATTCAGATCTCTACTGTCAACAACTGGACCGTTTGAAGCTAGTGATTGACCAGAAATGACCGGAATTGGCCAACAGAAGAGGTGTTTTGTGTTCCATCAGGACAACGCCAGGCCACACACTTCTGTAGTGACTCGCCAGAACCTCCGGGAGCTTGGCTGGGAAGTTTTAATGCATCCACTATATAGTCCGGACCTGGCACCAGTTATTAATACTTTTTTCTCGCATTTCAAAACTTCCTGAGTGAAAAGAAATCGGGATCCAGAGAAGATTGTGAAAATCGATGACTAGATATTTTCACCAATAAGGGCCAAGACTTCTATGACATATGCATTGTGAAGCTACCTTTAAAATGGCAATAAATTATACAAGAAAAAAATGCATATGTGACCCAAATTGGACAATTGGAAGCATGTTAAATAAAGTCTTGATTTTCATGCAAAAATAATGGATTTCTTTGTCCCCAACCTAATATTTGCAATACTTTAATTCAAGATAATCTCCGACAGCCTTCATGATTAGGAGCTTAGTCGGTCGTTTGTTTTGAGGAATTGGATTGAGTGGCCGATCGGCCTGTAAGAGGTGCACATCGAAATATTCGCCAATAGAGTTATCGGCCCATATTTCTTCGAGAATGAGGGTGTAACACCGGAAACGATTTTGGAGCTTCTTACAGAACAGTGATTGAAAACGTTTTGAGGCGATTGGTGGAAGAATCCTGATTTGTGGTTTCAACAAGATGGAACACCTTTGCACACTACTAGGCAAGCTAAGGATCTGTGGCCTGAAATTTTTGTTGAACATCTGATTTCAAAAAATTCAGCTTTACCTTGGCCACTTAGTTCGCCAGATTTAACTGTGCACCCGACTTCTTTTTTAAAATTTATATGGAGATATTTAAAAGACAAAGTGTATGTTAATAAACCAGAGACTATAAGACAGCTAAAGCAGAACATTAGTGACAAATTATTGAACATTCAACGAGAAACATGACGTAGTGTAATGGCAAATGCGTTAAAAAGAGTCAAACTCTGTATCGAAAAAAATGGTGGGTATTTGCCTGATGTATTATTTTTGACATAATTTCCATAAGATATACTTAATGCATAAAAAATTATTCAAGATAATTAATTGTTACAAGAATTATCCGTGATTAACATTACTAGGTCTTATTTGGCCCACTCTATATAAACATGAATATTTTGGTAACTTTATCGTTAGTTAAATTCATTAAAATTTCGGATTTTAATTATTTTAGCACATTTTTGGGCTCATCCTGCTGAATCAAAAATACATCCATATTTCGTTTTTTCTCTCTCTCTCTTCTTTTTCTTCTTCTTATCAGAAGAACAAACTCCCCACCCAATTATCTTGTTTTTCGCTCTTTTTCTCGTACACTTCTTGGAGTTGAATCGAAGTGGGCTGCAAGAAAATAATGTTTGAATAAAGAAAAAAATAACTTCAAGGGTAGTAAAAATTTTAAAGAAGAATCCAAGACACGCAAATTATGTAATCGTGAAGAAACAAGAAAAGGGTCAACACCAACTCTGACGCATATCATGGACTCTTGTAGCGCCACGAAGAAACATGACAAAATGAGAGGACATAATCCAGATTTTAAGGACTGGAATTATTTTCCCTTCGGTTGTGTTTTCGTGATTAGTATCGATATGCCTTGAAGGACAACATGAGTATCATTTGAACTTGTTTCTACATTAAACCCTTTAAATTTTTTCCTTCAAATTCTTTTCCCGCTTTTCAATAATTATGCTAAAAAGGGGAAAAAATTTTTTCAGGAAAAATTTTCGTTTTTGAAGGACTTCTGTGAATGTTCCTGACGAAAAAGTATACCAAATTTTATTTTTAAAAATAAATTAAAATTTTAGCGCAGGATGTTCATGTGAAAATTTGATTGTTTTTGGGGAAAGTACTTTGCAAAAAAATTTACGACCCTTTGTTAAATATTAGTGGTCTTATAAACATAATTAGGAAGTCTAAAAGAATTGATTCGTGCTTAAAATTTTCCCCACAATTTTTTGTTATTTGTAGAGGTCTTTTCAATCATTTTATCAATTGCAACCACAATAGAGTAGCTTTTAATGTAAAAAAATTTTATTCATTTTACATAGTGTGACGTCTTCAATTGATGTGAACCCCACCCGTCAATTATCAAATCCCCATCCAATCATCCCCAAACAGATGTTGGATGACAGGTGAGGTGGCCATGGGGTCTTGTTTTGTTGACGGGCCCTGGGAAAAGCGCAGACATCTGGTCGGGAATCAAAAGGCAAAGGAATCCGGTGTCAATAGGCTTTCCCTTTTAAAAAGTGTTTTGAATGAAGTCGATGCATTGAGAGTGGGGCTGTGAAACCCAGGGGGAGATGAATGGATGTGAGTTATGGCCCCCCTTTGGATTCCAGACGGAGGAGGAATGTTTTGTGAGAAGAAGGGGGCCCCCGGGACGAGGGCAGCCCTTTTTTTGACCGAATGAGGGAAGACGGGGGGGCAGACCCTTCTTTTTGACCTGCCAATGGGGGGGAGAACGGGGGGGCGTGGTGGACCCGCCCCTGGTTTTTAAAAGGTGAACTTGGAGAGAAGAAAAACGGACGAGAAGAGGAAACCGGCGACTTGGCGGGGGAGAAATTTGGAGATAGGCCGGGGAGAAAACTGAAGCCCGGAAAACTATTGATTGACCTCGGGATAAAGACGCCCCCCGGCCTTGGCCTATTTAATGAATTTTTTTTGAATCTATTAAATACAAAAAAAAATTTTTAAAATGAGGTGAAAAATTTTTTTTTCTTGTGTACAATGACGACGACGCAATAGATTTTTCTTCCGTTACCCCTCTCACTAAGCTCATAATTACTTATAGTGAATGTGACTTATCCTTCAAGAAATTTATGGCCTTGCTGGACGTAATCAAGCAACAGTGATGAGAAATAAATGGATGCAAGACCCTTGTAAGTTTCTCAAAAGTTGACCTATTTGTTAGGATGATACGTTAAAAAGGGTTTTTTTAAAAAGCACATAAATGGATTTTTTCTTTACATTTATGTCACTTAGTTTAAATAAGTAAAAATTGGGAATTTTAAAAAATATTTTAAAATTTTAACAAAAAATTTAACTTAGAATCAACTTTCTTCAAAACGTTTCCTTTTGTAAAATTCTTTATTATAATAATATTTTGCCTGTATTACTCAGACCCTTTAAAAAGCTCCTATAATTTTTGAAAAATTCCATTATTTTCAGTTTAAAAAAATCGGCGTTTTTTTTTAAAATTTCTCCCCCCTTTTTCTAAAACAGGAAAACCACTTTTAGGTTATATGTTTCAAAAATTTAGGAGCTCCCTTTTGGGGGCGGCTATATACAGACAATATAGTATTATAATAGAAGCATTTTATTAGAGATTATATTAGAGAACATTTTGTAAAAAGGTTATTCTACGTTAATTTTTTGCCAAAATATTGTATTTAAATAAATTTTTTGTCATAATGTCCTTTAAGCAATTTTAAACATATTCTAATCTAAGGTCCACTAAACATCATGACAATGAACCATTTATGCGCTTTTTTATAATCTCAGGTTCCAAACGTAGTCGTACACCTTAAGATTTCAAAATGGTACTGTACTTCTTTTCTATGCAATCAATTATAGAGAATTTTTTTGCTTGCAGATCATCTTCGTTTTAAAAACACCGCTGTTGATATTTTCTATCCTATTCTTAGTTATTATGACCCCCAATTCTCTACTTTCCCTGTGATTTTTTCACTGACGTGATATTTTATAGCCGTGCTATTAATCACAGTCATATATAGAGCAAAAGCCTTTATTGGTTTAGTTAAAATTAGCATAGTTTAATGCTGCTCAGAGAAAATGATATCACATAACTTTGACGCTTCATAAAGAGGAAAATATTGCATGCTACTCTAATCAAGTTTCATTTCATAAAGATTACCTTATGGTGGCAATTCTCAAAAGGTACACTGGAGATTTTTTTTTATATATATATATTTTGCCAAGAACAGATATGATCCCACCTTTCACCTATTGCCTGATTATCGTTAGTTTTCGGGACATTCTGTATGATCGATAGTAGGTTTGAGATTTTTTGTCTTCTAATGCAATTATATCAGCAAATAAGAGAGAAAAGCTGCAGTTTCTTTGTATGTTTAATATGATATTATTTATAATAAATTTAATTTCAAGCATACATATATTTTTAAACATAATAGCACCATTCTTATGCAAAATTTACCAAAAATTGGTGGAAAAATCTACTTAAATAAATGAGTAATTCACCTACAAGTTGGCTTTCTGTATGGTAGAAATAATTAGATTTCTGAGTCAATTCTCACTAGCTATAAATATAAAGAATAGAATATCTAACTCTTACCTTGAATTACAATTTCTCTTTACATCATTTGTATTTACATAAATGATCATGAAATTATGAATTAAAATTGGATCTTGTTGGGTAAATTCAAAAACACGGTACTGCACATTACCTAACATCGTCATCTGGACAGTTGAATTTTGTTTCTCTTCTTACCTTACTTTCTCCCTCTTTGAGCAACAAACAATACATTTTGGTCTTGGATAATTTTTCTTCTCTGTGGGGGATGTTGTCAACAAAGTGTCTTTCAGACAAGCGTGAAGGGGAGTGGACAGCAGAAGAACGCATCTTTTTGCAGAACATTCCACCAAGTGGTACTTTTCCATTATTCGAAACCACAAAAAGTACATTTGAAGTAATTCGGTAAGGGCCGATTGCACAGCGTAAATTTTCACAGTGCCCGAGCTACACTCGGAATAAACCAGAATTGTAAGTTTCGCTTGCCCGAGAGAAACCGCGAAGAGGATAAATTAAAACCCCATAAAAATATATATATAAGTTAAAATTCAATAGATTCAAGATCATGAGAAAATAAATTTCAATTAGATGAATGGATAGAGTACTAAAAATAATAAGTAAAGTTAAATAAGACTTAAATTAAGAAACAAACTAGAAAAAACATTTGATACTTCTCCCCTCCAAAACATAACAAAGGAAGGGCTTTGAAGCTCCTGTTTAGTATGCAGTCGATTCATTATTCTGTTCGAAGGGTTTTAAAGACTTCTACAACCGAATGCCCATTTTGAGTTCGTGAACGAAATGTTAATTCGGAGTAATTTCGACTTTCTTCCTTAAATCTTGACTAATTTATCAATTTGAATGCAATAAAATGTATCCAAAGATGCAAAAAACAAAAGGTAAACAATACTGAAGGCTTTTTTTAGAAAGGCATTTATCTTCAATGTTTAAAGGAAAAAGCATTGAAAATAAGGATTTTAAACCTCACAACTAAATAATTTAAATAATTATAAAAGTATTTCCCAGAAATCGAGATAAAAGATATAACTCGGGAGAAACGTTATGTATAGTTTGCTTTTCCGGATCCATTTTATCACCTTCATATGTATATTTTACCGTTGAAGTGTATAATTTAATTATTTCTTGGAAATTATTTCTCGAAATAATTAAACAAGTCCTTTAAATTCTATAATAGATGAAAAACTTTATAATTAATCTAGTTCTTCTATGAAATAATTAATGGTTCACAGTTAAGGTGAAAAATAAACAATTCCAACGTTTTTTTATAAATTAATTGATCAAAGTTAGCTAAAATCTCGCATTAAATATATTTTACCCCTATTGCAAATGATTAAATGATAAATAATTGGAAAAAGCAGCTGATATAATTTATCATTTATCATTTTGCTAGCATTTGTTAAACAGAAAGGGGAAAAAAAGAATATATTGCAGAAATAGTGATATATATTTAAATATTATCAAAAAAATACATGATGGGAAGGAAACATGTTGCTGCTTTATAAAAACATTGTGTAAACGTTTTCAAGTAAAATTGTACCGGGATATTGATTTAAATTTTATGAAATACTTTTATTTTACTTTTCATATTTTTTAAAGCAAGGAATGCTTTGATGACACCTTGAGTTAGGGTTCGAAATCAACTAAAAGCAAATAGAACCAGATCAAAGATCTTTCGAGTGCGTATTTAATACTTTAACGATCAAGTAATCGTTATTTTATAGAGCACCTAGTTAAATCGCAGAATTCAATTATTTTATATACTTTAACTGACTTGTCTAGTTATTTCATGAAATAAAGAATTTCACACTTTAGTTGCAATATAGGCTTGAGAGTTATAATAAAATTCGATATTGGAAACATTGCATTCACAATTTCAAAATGAAAGCCTCAATAATTAAAATACTTGATTTAATTTGAGCATTGCAAATCGTGAGCTTAAGACCATCCATTAAGTTAAACTACTATTTTAATGCAGAATAGTTTTTCTGACAAAAAATATAGGCAAGATTTGTTCTCCGATATTAAATGAGGTAATGTGAGAAAATGGTGCCTTTTGGCTTGTACCACTGGTTTTTCGATGTCTTCTACAAGTTTTAACTTTGATTGCTGAAAATTTATGTATTCCTAAAAGGTATGTATTCTATTATCCCATAACGTCACAGAGTCGTATATTTTTTCTAAATCATTCAGAAAAAAAAAAATGTGGCAATTACTTCGACCCATATTATTAAAAGATATATAAATGCATGTGTAAAAACAATGAAATATTTTAATATACTTCAATTTAATGATTTCTTTGTAGTGTACTCAAAGGCAGAGACAATGACTTTATTATTGTCAATTCAACTTTTAAGCTTAATTTTAAAAATAAAGATAAACAAGTCTACCTTAATTTTCCAGTAGCCGAGAGCGATGTAGAGAGTTGATGTAAAAAATTTCAGGTAAGGAAAAACGAACGTAATTTTTTTTGCAAGCCAACGGAGTAGAACATGAATGCGTTTATTGATATATGGCGAAATCACCTCTCGCGTTCTACATAATGCACGTGGGCTAAAATCCGTTGCCACACAGCTGCATAAACACATTAAATTAAACATTAGTTATTGCGTAGTTATATAAATTAAATTAAAAGTATTTTTCTTAAGTCAATCGCGCGAGGTAAAAGTGAGAGGCGAAGATTCGCGACAATTATTAAAAGGAGTTTGGTGTTGCTCTTCTCAATTGTTCGGCGACACGTGGTAAGCATTATATGCAATATGCGGCCTTTCATAGCCACGATATAAATACTGCCGAGATCAAGAAAAGCATAAAACGTTGAGCACTTTCTAATTCAAATATAGGCTTTGAATTGGGTCCGTAGTACACCATATGCTAGACGGGTTTTGCTCTTTTTAACGTTTAAAATAAGGTCGACTCAGCCTTTCAGCCCTTCTGCGGTGGGTCGATAAATAAGAACCAAGCTAGCTTGGAGGCTTAAATGCTGGGGGTATTGCTTCAGACTGACCACCCGATCCGGATATCTGCTCATGCACCTCAGCACCCAATGGTCACGTATACTGGGATGGATACAGTAGACCCTGGCCCTCCTGAGCTGTTGTGCCACTGAGTTTGAGTTTAAGATGCTTGATAGAAGAACCCGAAGAGAAAATGTTACAAAGTGGTAACAATAAATATTTATTTTAAATCGGGTTTATCATAAAAACATTGTAATTAACAGTGTAGTTGCAACGTGTAAATAAAAAGAATTGTGTAACTTTGAGTCATGGATTATTTCATATGTTTTACTGTTTCAAAAATCCTACACGGATTTAAAAGCCTGGTTTAACCCGCAGGTCACTCGTGCCTGTTTTTGCTACCGTCGTTACTCGCGGGGTGTAGAGAACACCCCAAAATTTTAACACGTGTATTTAATTATGAAAACAAAATTAAGTCATTATGATACATATTTATAAAGTACAAGATGTTTTTTGTGTTACACAAATAAAATTATTAAATTTACTGCATACAAATGAGACTAACATTAATTTAAACTAAACATACACAATTTTCATTTTAAAACACATAATTTTATATTTTTTCATAAACCAGTATATAAAACGTATATACCAATAATAAATATACTTTATAATTAATGAGATAATGATAGAAGAAAGTACAGAAAAATAATATTTTAATCATTTTCCAAACATTCAGAGCAGACTGTATACAAATGCTCAACTTCTCGCGGGAGTTTCTCAGCCCCCCAGATAAATTTTGAAGGTCATTATATTCCAATCGTTCGATAAAGAGGGATTGCATCAGGCCTGAAGGTTCAATGACCTAAAATGTGCAGCTACAGAAAAAATCGGAGATCTGCGCATTCTTTTTAGAATCCTGGTAGGATTTTCTTGTTGCTGGGGTGTACAGAACACCCCACGCGAGTGACCACGGGTTAAGGGAGTTTTAAAATGAGAGCAAAAGGGACATGGGGATATGAACAAGCTAAAATTGACTGGTACACTAATAATTACAGAATGGTATACACAATAAACTATAACGGAAACATTTCCTAATGTATAAGGTAATTTTTACAATCTGGGTTGGTTAGATACACTCAGGTAAAACGAAATATTTTTTCAACAGGGAGGGAAGGCTAATTAAATTTACGTCAACCGTGGAATGAGAATAAAAAAGGAACTCATTTAGGTACTTGACTAACGAGAATACAATGATTAATGGGCGAAGTGTCACTATAGAGCAATTCACGTCAAATTTGCTCCACCAAATACTTCAGCGCTGAATAGGTGATCAATTGCTTGTTTAAGAAAATATATTCAATAAAGCGGAACTTTCAATCACCCTGCGAGCGAATGATCTGAGGTGTCCATAGATGGTCCCGCCGTACAGAAAAGTACGCTTAATTTTATGCTGATATTGCTGCTGCTATTTTCCACTAGATGAGAATGACTTTGTTATTTAATTTTACCGAATATTCTACACGTTGTAAGCAATTATTTCGGAAAACGATACAAGTGAACTCACCAGTGGTGATGAAATCAATGATTTTTAGTAGAATAGTGTATGTAAAATTTTACACGAAATTTTAAGGAAAATACTTTACCAAAGTTATACTTTTAATGGTTTTTCAAATAGTACCGTAATTTAAAAAAAAGAAGAGAAAATATTTTAGTTTCTTAACATAAACATGAATTAAGAATTGCAAATTTAAATTTTTAAGAGATTTAAAAATAGAAAAATTACATTGAAATAGTATTAAAATTTATGTAAGTAAATATTAGATATAGCTATTAAATCGTAACAGTATAAATTTAAGGTATCCGACTACGTTCGGAACCGTGAATTTAAAAAAGCACATAAATGGATAATTTTGATGATATTTAAAGTCATTTAAATTAAAATAAATGTATAAATGTTGTGTAAGAACATTATGGCAAAAAGAATTATTTAAATACAATATTTTGGGAAAAATTAACTTAGAATAATCTTTTTCAAAACGTTCTCCTTTTAAAAAAAAATGCTTGATAATAGTAGTATTTTGTGTGTGTGTGTGGCTTATAAAAAAGTAAAACTTCCAGAGAGTCTGAACTATTTTTTTTTTCAAAAATTCATAATATTTCCAGAGTTACAACCAATTAAAATAATTATCGGCGTTTTATTCTTAAAATTTCTCTCCTTTGTTGTCGTAACTGGATTAACCTTCTAAGTAATATATTTTCAAAATTCTAGTTGAGCCTCTGTACAGAGTTTCCGAGCTTATACAGGCAAAATATTATTATAATAGACGCATTTTCAAAAAAGGAGAATAATTTAAACTGGTCATTCATAACCTTTTTGTCAAAATACTATACTTAAATAATTGTTTGTAATAATATTCATAAAAAAATTTTATATACGTTTTCTAATCTAAATGACCCTAAATATCATAAGTATTATCTATTTATACGCTTTGTAAAATTACGATTCCGAACGTAGTCGGATACCTTAAATTCTCTGACGTGATCAATCAAATATTCAAGGATAATTTCCAAACAACATACAGACGTATTTACAGGTTTTGTACAGTATTCATATATCAATATTCATGTATGGATATTTTTAACCTGTAAACAGTGATATCTGTTTGCATTGCTGATTATTCATAAAGAATTTAAGCAAATGATGAGCAAGGATAATGCTTTTATTAGTAAGCTTCAATTAGAATGAACTTCTTTCTAAAGAGAAAACATTTCTTTCATATCGCAAGAACTGCAGAATATAATTTTAATTATCCTTTAATTCGTTTTTAAACATAACAACTAACGAAGTATTTGAGATTTGACATTTAATACTATTTTCATTTTAACGTTACTTTTGAGAATTAGATTTTTAGAATTACATTTCATGCCATACATCTTGAACCTCTAAGTTTAGGGTTAACATATATATTCTTAGTTAACTATTGCTTAAAGATTCCAATAAGGATTGATCATGGAACTTTTTTTTTTGTAATATAATTAAACGAGTTAATGTCTAAATGATAAATATTCGTATAGTAATTTAGTCACTTCTAATGGCCTAATCTTAATAAAAAGTTAAGTTGCAATATATTCCTAAAGACCCTTCGTTTTGTCTTTGAAAATCTTATTATTACGTTTTGCGCATTTTATCAAAGCTAAAAATCATTTCTAGCTCTAAATTAATGTCTATAGACTTCGGTACATGTTATAAAATTTCAATCAACATTTTTTGAGACGTGTATATAGTGGGATACGTAATTAAAATAAAGAGTATCTATTATAAGAATTCTTTTTCGAAAGACGAAGTTAAAAATAAAAAAAAACACGCTGGCTTTTCCCAATTTTGTACAATGTTGTGCAAATAAAAAATATAGTAAATTATGTCTATAGATAACCTAATTTGAAACTTTAAATTACATAGTTTAATTTTTTCGGGATCAAAAGTTTGTGTTTTAGAATTTTCCTTTCATAGGGATGCATAACATTTGAATCTGAGATAGTTATAAAATGTGTTAATCATTTTATACATAAATAGAAAAAGATTTGTGCAGAACTCGTTATTTTATTAGCAAGGAAATAAATTTATAATTGTGACGCATTGGTATTCATGCCTTAACAAAAACTATTAAATGTGATTATGAGACAAGACCAAATATCCAATAAAATTATCAGATAGATTAAGGGTGCTAAAGCAGCACCACAATTAAATACAATAATGACAACAAATATGAAAAATGTAAGTGAAAATGAGTACTGCTTCTAAACGTTAGCTTACAGCTATTTTTTGATATTCATCATTAACAGAAAGAAAAAGTAAAAAAGAAACATATTTTATATGAACGATTAAAAGAGTAACATATTTAAAAGGTCTTTAAAGAGCAATACACAACCTACAGAAATGTGTGTATACGAGTTTAAAAGAAAAATATGAAATAAGTAATTAATTCAAAACTTTAACGAAAACTAAATAACTTTAACTAAATAAATACAATTAAAACCATTTAACACGAAACTGAAGTAACTGAACTACGTTTTCATGTTAAAGGATATAATAGTAGAAAAAGAGTCCTAAAGAAAGAAATTAAGTTTATTAGAATACATTTCATTTACATAGATATACATGAATTTATTAAGTAAAAATCAATGAAACAAAAGCACCACAATAATTTAATGAAATTTAATGCAAATTTTTCATGTTTTTCTGTTTTTTGATCACCAGTCTTAAGAAGCTCCAACTTCCTTAAAAGCAAAACAAAAAATTTAAAATTTTCCCCTTTTTCCCTTTTGCTCTTGTACTCGTAAAAAATTCATCTAAAATAGAAAACAAACGCGAATCCCTCATGTCTTTATTATTTCGTAAAACCCGTTTTAGTCTTAAGCTTTTTCAGAATATTAATTTTTCCCCCCGGCTCCCGGGGGGTTTTTGGCGACGGCCCCGAAATTTTTGAACCATGGTCAAGTGACGGGAACCCCACCTGAGCTGGCCCCCCCCTCTCCAAACCCACCACCCACACCAACGGGAGGACTTTTCCCAGACCCGACAGATTTTGGCATTGTTTTTCCGGCGGGTCTTTGGGTACTGGGCTGAACTAAAAGTAAAGAAAAAGCCACCCCGATACCTATTCCCACTCGGCCCCCGCTTTTTAAGCGTTTTCCGTTTCAACTTTTTAAACCCTCTATGGTAAAGGGAAGTTATTTTTCCCAACAAAACTAACTTTTTTTTTATAAATGTATAAAAGTTTTTTTCCTGCTACGTTTTTTTGAAAGTTTTAAAATACAGAAAAATTTTTAATTATTTTATTTAAACAATCGGCATTTTTAAAGCCCCGTCTTTTTGGTCCTTTCAAAAACATTTTTTTTAAGGTACATTTAAGAAGGGCAAGGAAATAAAAGGGGTTGTTTTTAAAAGGTTTTTAGGCTCTTTAAAAAGTATAGGTTTTTTTAAATTAAAAAGTTTTTTGATACATTCCAGGTAAAATTTTTTACGATGTTTGGAGACAAAATTAACTTCAAATTGATAAAAAACAGCATTTTTTAAAAACGTAATAGAAAGTGGATGTTTTATGAACAGAAAAAAAAAGGAATTTTAAGATGACTTTTAATCTGAAAGGAAATAAATTAAAATTTTTTATTTTTTAAAGGGCGTTTTTAAAGTCTTTTTAAAAAGTGTTTATTATAGGGGGAACAAATTCTTTCCTAGAGAAAAAAAAAATAATTTTTTAAAGAAAAAAAATTTACTTTTTCCCCAAAAAAAATCTGTCGCTTTATAAGACTATATTATTTATTTTTTTCTTGAATAATCTTTCATTAGTTAATTAAAAGATTGTAGACAAACAAGGAATTTAATATTAAATATTGAACATACATATTGGAAAAGAAACTTTCCTCAACAGAAAAAATTCATTACCCAAAAAAAAGAGGGTAGACATTTTTCAAAATGGGATATATTTTTTTTAAATATCTTTTTGTCAAAAAATTTTAAAATTTCCCTTTGACATATATAAGGAAAATTTTTTTTTAAAATAAAACCCCCAAAAAAATTTTTTTAAAAGGAAAGGTCTAACACAAGACCCATAAAAATTTAAACCCCTTTTTTTCACTAATTTATTTTCCCATGTTTAATATTTTTTTAAAAGGAATTAAAAAAAATCATTTTATTTAAAAAATTTAAAAACAATCGTTTTAAAAAATTTATTTCCAATATAATAAAATTTGGGTAACCTTAAAATTAAAAAAAATTTTTTTATATAAGATTAAATATAATTAAGAAACTCAAAAAATTAAAATGAAATTTTTAAATTTTTTAAAAAAAATTTGTATTTAATCCCCAAACATTTTCCCAAACCTTTTACTCAATTTTTGATAGCAAATTATTTTAGTTTACTGAAAAATTTAAGTTATATTGAGAAAAAACAGGCTTAAAAAAACCCCTATTTTTTCTTTTTTAACTCCTTTTCTAAAAAAAAAATTGGCTTGTTTTTTGGCAAAATTTCCCAATTAAAAAAATTTATAAAATCAATTTGGGGAAATTTCATACGGGGGGCCTAAAATAAAGGTCTTCATAATTTTTTACAACTTTTAAAAAAAAAAATTTTAATGGAATCTTTTTTTGAATTTTAAATTGTTTTTTTATAAAAATTTTAAAAAATTTTTTTTTATAATTATATTTAAAAAAATTTTTTTTTCCCTCTAAATTTTTTAAAAGGGTTTGGTATTAAATTTAAAAAAAGTGAACATTTTATACCAAGAAAAAATTAAATTTTTTGTAATTTTGAGTTTCAGCATCCGCCGGTGAAAAAAATTAACAGGTTTTTTTTTGGGGAAAATTGTCCCATTTATATTTTTTTTTATAATTTTAAATTTTTTTAAATTTTGAAATTTTTGGGAAAAAAGTTAAAAAATTATGTTTTATCATGTGGTAAAATTTAAAATTCCCTGTTTTTTTTTTTGGCATTGGTTTAAAATAATGTTTTTCGCATACCGGATATCTTTCGGGTCCAAAAATTTCTAAACAAGTACAAAAATTTTGGGAAGGGGAAGCCACTAAATATAAAATATTTGTGAACACGAAATAACATAACGATCCCAACAAACTACTATATATTTTCATGCATTTCTTTTTCTTTTAACACAAAACGAAAATCGCTTAAAGCGAAAATATTTCCTTTCTGGAAATGGACAAAGTACGAAAAACACCTGCCACGTAGACTAGATTTAAGAGGGGTGTGAAACGAAAGAGAAGTCGTTTCGCCAATTTCGTCATAAGAAGACTAATTTGGCTTTGAAATATCCTACAGATATCCTGTGACATGAGCCAGTATTGAACATTTAAGCTACTTTCAACCCAAATCACTACAAATGCCATACAAAAACATCTATTTTCTCATTAGTTGGCTTTGAAATTCGGTGAAGAGTACATCGCAGTGTGAGGAAAATAAGTTAGTTGTGCTCGCATTATTTCTTTTTAATTTAGTAGAATATTTTAGCAAACACAATTGCAAAAAGATGAGAGGGAAAATAAATTCCTATTTCACTTAAAATGAAGATGGAGCTGCTTAAAGTATCCGACTACGTTCGGAACCGTGATTTTGCAGACTTATAAATGGATAATATTTATGATATTTAGCTTCAGTTAGATTAGAAAACGTATATAAAACAGTTTTAAGAATATTACACTAAAAATTTATTTAAGTACACTATTTTGATAAAAAATGAACATAGAATGACCGATTTTCAAAACAATTTCCTTTCATGAACATGCTTCTATTTTAATAATATTTTACCTGTATATATCTCAGACCTCTGTACAGAGGCTCAACTAGAATTTTTAAAATATATAACTTAGAAGTGGATTTATCCATATTTTAATACAACAAAGGGGAGGAATTTTAATAAAAAAACGCCGATAACTGTTTTAATTGGTAGTAACTCTGAAAATAATGTGAAGTTTTGAAGAATCCTAGTTCAGGCCCTTTGGAGAAGTCTATTTTATACAAGCAAAATATTATTATGGAAGCTTTTTTTATTGAAGAAAAACGTTTTTAAAACAGGTTAATTTAAGTTCATTTTTTTGCGAAAATATTGTATTTAAACATTTTTTTGTCATAATTTGTTCTTAAAACAATTTTATACATGTATTCTAATCTAAGTGACACAAAATGTCATGAAAATTATCCATTTATGCGCTTTCTTAAAATCACAGTTCCGAACGTAGTCGGATATCTTCTGGCTGTTGATAAAAACATTAGTTGCAAAGGAAAATCTCTAAATATTTTGTTATTGCAAAATCTAATTTTTACTAACAATATATTTTTATTTGCAATGTCTTTTAACAGAAAAAAAAAATGATTTCAGTCTCTTCAGTTTTGTGTTAAACGATTTTCTCTGTACTTCCTAGATGACATTTAAGTGATTCCCAGATCTGTATATATATTTCAGAAAACAAAACATTCTGTATTTCAGTCTGATGATCTGCGAATTTGTGAGTGGTTTTCTATTGATTATTTCTCTTTAATGGAAGCCATTCAGTCACTTCATTTTTGGAACACTACCAAATGTTTTGTTATGGAACAAAAGACTTCATTACCTTAATCTAACCATATCCCGTGGTGCATAAAATGTTTTATTTTCATGGATTTAACCGTATTTTTGTCTGAAAGGAGTTCTTGATGCATTGAAGACTTAAAAAGAATCCTACCTTGTAATTCACCAATGATTTGCTAAAATATATATATATATATATATATATATACATATATATATATATATATATATATATATATATATATATATATATATATATATATATATATATATATATATATATATATATATATATATATATATATATATAATATATATATATATATGTATATATATATATATATATATATATATATATATATATATATATATATATTTTTCCTGATTGGAAATTTGATATTATATATATTACACAGAAATTAAAATACATTAAATCTTATTTGGTTTAACCCATAAAAATATACAAATTATTGTAGTATTTATGGAAAAAAAATTAAATTTATTTTATATAAGTGTTTGCTAAAAAAATGTTTTACTTTGATATTAATTACAATTAATTGGTTGTAATATTTTAATCACTTAGTTATATGGACGGCCCAGTGATCGAGTAGTAGCATATCGCGCTCCCACGCAACATGCCCGGATTGTATTACTGGGCGGGGCAAGGTCGACTCAGCCTTTCATCCCTACTGCCTTGGGGTTCTCTCGTAAGACTGGCCACTTGATTGGGACATCTACTCATGCACCTCAGGGTCCAATGGTCACGTATACTGGGATGGGCACAGTAAGCCCTGGCCTTCATTGGCTGTTGCGCCACTGACATTGTTTCAATTATATAGACAAAAATGTCTTACAAAAGTTATTTAGTTTAGACGGAATATATATAGTTTTTTATATATATATATTTTTTCGATTGTTTGAGAGAGGATCTAATAAAAGAGTCAATGAATCATTACGAATCCGTTCACGAGATTACATTTATTTTTTGCACTCCATTGAATTCAATTGCACGTTAGACATGTGTTCGTTGCCTTATCTTGCAAAATTTTGATACAATTTCAAACCTGATATTTGGGTAAAGAAGCTCGAGAATTAAGATTAATGTATTTTGCGAAATTAAATATTTATATATATATATCGTTAAATCAAGTGCATTTTACTTAAATTGTCGGTTAATATTGTTACTTAGATCGAGGTTGTGAAAAATTTGCAAATCAGTCGCAAAGAGCAAGACAGTTCTCCATGAGCGATGGAAATTTATTTTCGAAAAACAATTCTTTTGAAATACAGCGGTTATATTCAAAGAATAAATCTCTCCCTTCTACAACACACAGATACAATAATGAGTGTCTAAAATACAAGTATGTTAAAATTATTCGCAAGCACTCGCTCGTCCTATTCAACAGCCGAAGCATTAACTAATTGCTGCTCGACTCGCCACGGAGAAATCAATACCGAATAATCGCTATTGCCGCCCATCCGGTATAGTGATTATTGACGCTAACAGCGGTGCCTAGGGTCTGGGTTCGAATCCCGGAAAAGACATGGATTTGTGTTGTAATCCTTCTCTTCTTGGTAATGTGTGCTTCACTCTTACTTCTATGTAAGCCCCGTGTGATTCTTTGTGGTGCAAGGTGTTATAAATGTTCTCAATAAAAAAAATAGTATTCAAAGCAATATTGACTCTGCAATGGTGAAAACTATACTAAACCTAGTTTCGGCGAATGATTCCTCTCGGAGTTTTCTCGAAAATTCCACTTGCGTCATAGATCGTGATATTACTAGATTTCTCCCATTAATTCCAAAAGAACCATAGGGTCACAAACTTGCCAAAAATAGTCGCCAAAAATGATGAAACTTTTCTCTATCGGCAATATTCCCCCAAAAGTTTCTATTGAATCGCCATCATAATGTAAAGAACGGCATTTCTTGCAAATATTACAGTTTTCCAAAAAATAAAAACAACATAGAGTAATGTAAACTTATTTCGTATCTAGATATAAATTATTTACATTATGTTAAACATTCATTACACAAAATTCGTAACACTATTGTTGTCAAATATGTATTTTTTACAAAAAGTTTCTGTAGGAAGCAAAAGGGGCAACAACCAAGCACATGAAATAATTAGCTTGAAACAAGTGGTAGTATTTATCATGTGACTGACGTCACAGGAATTGAACCCATTAAGTAGAAAAGCAAAATATAATTGAATGAAATATTTAAATTTAATAATTAACAGAAACTTAAGCGAAAAGATTATTTGAAAACAACTTCCATTTAATATTTTAAATTTCTACAACATTCATGATCAAACAATAGCAAATGTTGGTATAATATTGTTATTGTTGTAGCTTATAAAAGTTATTTTTACAATTGGTACCCCATGAAAGAATGACATAGCCCATGAATAAAAGTTTCTTTTTCTAAATACTAAATTATACTTTTATAAATTTCGAAAAATGTGAAATTATTTGACTTTTAAAAAATTTCTTACAGGATGTTATGTTGTTGTGATGTTCACACATTTGACTAACTGTGTTCGAGTGCTGAGTTGTTTTATTACAAGAAAATAAATGCTGTACTACTTCTAATTGAATTTATTGAATTATTGTTTTTTTTTTAAATTGTATAAGCAAAACATTAAACAACAAACTTTACGCCTAAGTTTAGATTAACTACCGTACGATTAATTTTAAA
>BMAV01017121.1:198683-213416 GCA_019973955.1 Trichonephila inaurata madagascariensis | reverse complement strand
TTCATATTTTACGACAACAGAGGTTAGCAATTTTAAGAAAAAAATGCCAATAATTATTTAAATTGGTGGTAACTCTGAAAATAATGTTAATTTTTCAAAAATTTTAGTTGAGCCTCTATAGAGATGTCTGAGCTATACACAGGCAAAATATTATTATAATAGAAGCATTTTTCACAAAAGGAGAACATTTTGAAAAAAGATTATTCTAAGTTATTTTTTTGCCAAAATATTTTATTTAAATATTTTTTTTTTGTCAAAATGTCCTTAAAACAATTTTATACATGTATTCTAATCTAAGTGACACTAAATATCATAACAATTATCCATTTATACGCTTTTTTAAAATCATGGTTCCGAACGTAGTCGGATACCTTAATATTATTAATCTAGGATCCAAAAGTCATCTACCCATGCATTATGTTTAGTAACTGGGATATATGCTTGTGCATTTTTTTCCCACTAACTGTTGAAGTCTAGGTTTATTGAGATTAACTGCAATCACATAGCACATTTTGACTTTAATTGGTTTCAATACTTTGCTTTTGTAGCCACTTACGTTGAGAAATATATTTCACTGAAGCACAATGTTCTGAATGGCATTAAAATGTTTATAGTGTGTAAGAAATCTCGTGTATTTTGCATGAATTTGCAACCTAAAATTTAGAAGCTGGTTTTACTTAAATTTGTCTCCTTTTCCTTCATTATGGGTGTTGTTTTCCACAAATGTGAAAAGGTGCATTTTTTCCATTAGACAACTATTTATTTTTGCAAGACATTGGGCTAACTAACAAGTATTAAATTATCTCGTGTAACCGGAGATAGTAGAAAAATAAAATATTCTCTGTCTAGTAGGCAGTAGATCTAAAGTTAAAACGTTTTAATATTATTTTAATACATTATTATAGTGTTGAAAGTATTACTGAATATAAAGTTATTATGTATAAATAAAATTTTCTGTTTCTTAATGACAGGGATGAGCTTCGAATTCATGTGATCATATAAACTTCATACAGAACGCGAATACATTTTTCGATTTTTTTTTTTTTTTACTGCGACTCTTGGAACCCCAGGGGTCGATGGAACACAGTTCGAAGACCACTTATTTAAAGAAAATTAGACGTTATATTTTTTGGAACACACTCCCCTTTTGGGGGTGAAAATGTAAGAGATTATATCTTGTTTGAAGTCCTTTTATGAGTTACTCTTGAAAAAAAAAAAACTGTTGTCTCAACTCAATTTTTAAAGAAATTTGATCACAAAACTTTGAAGAAATTTGAAAAATGAAAAAAACCCAAAGAAATGGAAAGTAGCAAGAATTATTTAAATAATTCTTGTGATTATTTTTATGTTGTCTGTGTGTATGTGATTATATTAAACTAAATTAAAGTAATCCATCTTTTCTAACTTGACAGTATTAGAGTTCTATTTTACAATTATCAGATTGGAAATTTCGGTTTTATAATTTTATTAACAATGGTTTCCGAATTTCTCGGTCTGGTAGCAATTATGTACTATTCGCTCAGTTGCAAGGCCAAATCTATATATATATATAAATGGATGTTTGTATATATGAAATCGCATCACTCCAACACCGTTCAAACGATTACGATGAATATGTATTTTTTTGTGCAGAAGGTTTTTGTGCTATCCTCTTTGCTGCAGCTCCCAACTAGGTGACGCTACATCATATTAACTTCTGCACCGTTCAATCAATCGCCAAGTTGCCAACAGGGTTGCCAAAAATGATGTCAACTTGGCTCTATATCTAATATTTCGCTATGTTTCTAATGAATCGTCATTATAACGTAAGGAACGTTAGAGATCAGCTTAGGAAGGTGTTTTCAAAAATCGACCCACAAGAGAGTTACGGGGCGTTATAAATAAAAAAAAATCCTTTTTTATCAGCTATTAGATTTAGACTTAAAATTTATCAAATAAGGATTTTTTGTTCAACTGACATATGCAAAAAGCTTTTTTGTTGTTGTTGTTGTTTAATTTGCAATTCAAGTAACATTAATTCATTAAAAACTTCTTTATCCTTCAATCTGTATTGTTTAATTTTTTTAATTAACCCGTGCGAAGAACGGGTATATCAGCTAGTTTTATATACGTATATTTATATAACTTAGCTGAATACAGGGAAAATTAGAATAATCTTTTGTTAATAGGATTTACAGGATCATATTTTATTGTTGCAGCTGGTTCATAAGTCATCTGATTGTTCTATTTTTTTTCAGTTAAAAAAAGGTGTAAACATGCTTCAAAAAGTGTGTATTCTTTTAATATGGTCGTAAGGAAATCGCGTCTACTAACTATTAAAAGGAGGGTCAATGAATTATTTGAGCCCATTTCAATATTAAACGCAAAATAAAGACATCTGAAATATTATTCATTTTATTCTCTGTTTTTTCAGAACGGCAACTTTGTCTCTAGATTGTTATCCTTTACAAAATTCCAACAAAGCGCAAGTACACCAGATTATATTGGGTGTCTATAATATAAATAATAATCCTCAATTCCATTTAAAATTTATTTTTATGACACTGTGTAATATAACAAATTTTTATATCATAATTCTAAAATGTGTACTATATAACTTTTGGGGTTCTTATACCGCCGATCAATTTTGCCAAGTCAAAAGGCATCTCTATAATCCCAAAAATGTCAACAAATCTTGTAGTAGTTATTATTATTGTGTTTGAACATGCGCGTGAACAGAAAACAAGTTTTGTAATTAAAAGGAACATTTAAAATATTTTCTAATATTCCTATTCCTAACGTATATACTAATGGAAAAGATTATCACTGAATACACACAACTTTTTAATAGATTTAATTATGTACTAGTGAGTTAAAAATCCATAAGAAATATAAGAAAAGAAATAATAAATAAGAATAAGTATGAAAAGATATATAAAAGAGTTAAAAAGAGAGTTAGAAATAGAATTTCAATGAATACATAGTATACAGATAAAAGCGTATAGATAATATACGTAAATGTTTTTTCCTTTCAACAAAAAATTTTTTAAAAATTCAAACTAATTTTAAGTTTAATTGTGATAATAAATGAAGAATAATTATAAACTATTAATTTTTATAAAGCATAAATACTTTATACTTAAACGTTATAACTTAATCACTACTGATTTTTATTTTTTAAATGTAAAATTACATATTCTTACTTTATAGTTATTCGAATTTCTTAACTTTAAACTATAGTGTTACAAGAGAAGTTGCATTGCCTTTTTAATTTTTACTATCAAATGACCTAAATGTTTTTCTTTCGTTTTATTTTTAAAAATATGTCAATTTCTTATTTCCGCTTTCTTCTTTATTTCGCTTTCCTTATTTCCGTTTTGCCATCTAGAATTAATATTTTTATTGCTTCCTTTTTGCCATGACTGTAATTATTTCTTTTCTTCGGTATTGCCATTGAAGGTATAAATTTTTATTTTCCTTTTTGCCAACACATCTAAAAAAAAATTTTTCCCGTTACTCTATTCCTAAGACAATTTTTTTTTTTTTTTAATTGCCAAAGCAGCAATGAATTTGTTTCTTGTGTTTTCAGAAATAAATTTGATTTTTTCCCCTTTTTTTAATAAAACAATTCTGTTTATGTTGTTAAACTGCATCGTTTGCAATTCAATTTTTAAAACTAGAATCACAAATATATAAAAAAAATTGCTTAGTTAAATTTTTTATTGTAATTTTTGCTAATAATTTTTTCTTAAAGTAAAGCTGGTAAGTGTGGAAAGAAGTTTGCTTTATTAAATTAAATTAACAGATTGTCTGAAGAGATGATTTTTTTCTATTTCATGTTCTTTTTTTGATGTTGTTCATTTTTAATAATTGTTCTGCAAGGAAAAACAGTTTTCCAGAATGTACTTTTATAATTGAAATCGCAAATTTAAAATTATTCTTCTTTTATACTCTCTACATTAATGTGTTTTTTTTCTATAACGGAAAATTACTTCATAAGTTTTTATTGTTTAATTTTGCAAATTATTTTTTTTTACAAGATCCTTTTATTGGGGAAAATTTTACTTTATTGTATTAAATTTATAAATCAATAATCTCAGGAGATGAGTTTTTATTTTTTACATCTTTTATCAGTTTTTTTTTTTTTTTTTTTTTTTTGTACATTTTATTATTGTACTTCATAGATGAAATACAGTGGAGTAAAATGGTTTTCAATAACGAAAAAAATTACAATTTCCGAAGTCTAAAAATGTATTTATAATTTATAGATTATAATTTATATAGCAGACACATAATCCGGACTGAAAAAAAAAGCATGTACTCAGGTTTTGTTTCCCTCTGGAAATCTAGTTTTATGGAAGTATAAATATGGCATATTATAATTACTGTGTGAAAACTTTGTAATGTAAAACGGTTTGAATAATTGTACAACGTTTTATCTGCATTAAGACTTACTCAAATCATCATTATTTTGAACTAATTTCTTACTTTCCATTTGTTGAATTCAATTTTTTTCCCTACACAACCGTAGCATTTTAAAAATCTTGTGTAATATGAAGGTGGGGTTCATACCGGAATGCGATTTTTTTTAAAAAAAGGATTTTGTGATTGCTTATTTTTGTTTTAAGTCCTGAAATTATAATCAAATGCTACCAACAACGTTCTTATTGCCTATGATTTACAAACAAATCTAAATCTGATGCCATCATTTTTAAAAATTTACTATGATCTATGAACAAATCGAAATAAGGTGTTAATTAAAACGTTCATTTTTGTGTTATAGGGAGAAAAGATATTTCTTAAACATTCTTTTTTGAAAATTTTCACATTCTAAGATTTCCCTGTTGATATAATATTCCACCTTCAATAGTGATTAAATATTTTTAATAGCCTATTCTAATTTTTTGATATTTGTATAATCTTTTAAATGCTTACAAACTTTTTAGAAAATTACTTTTTAAGGAACACATGAAATTTAATACTTCCATTTTGTATGTAAGTAAATACAATTTTAATTTTTACATCCATATTAAATTATGTGTATAGCTTTAATTGTGTAGTCACTGGTGCAGCTAGTCTTGAGTGGGCCCTGTATTAAAATTCCTTGGGACCTCTTTTTTGGAAAATCAATTAAAAGGATCGCATTAATAAAACTTATTCGAAAGAGCCAAAATATAAGTATACATATACATACATATTAAAATAGTTTATTACTTAACAATTAGCCTAGTTGTTTAAGGTATCCGACTACGTTCGGAACCGTGATTTTGCAAAAGCATATAAATGGATATTATTTATGATATTTAGTGTCACTTAGATAAGAAAATGTATATAAAATTGTTTTAAGAATAGTATTACAATAAAATATTATTTAAGTACAATATTTTGACAAAAAATGAACATAGAATGACCCTTTTTCAAAATATTCTCCTTTTGTGAAAAATGCTTCTATTACAGTAATATTTTGCCTGTATATAGCTCAAACCTCTATACAGAAACTGAACAAGAATTTTTGAAATATATTAGAAGTGGGTTTATTCATGTTTTACGACAACAAAGGGGAGAAATTTTAAGAAAAAATGCCAATAATTATTTCAATGGGTTGTAACTCTGAAAATAATGTGAATTTTCAAAAATCATAGTTCAGACTCTCTGGAGAAGTCTTTATATAAACAAAGTATTATTATTTTAGAAGCATTTCTTATAAAAGGTGAACATTTTGAAAAAAGGTTATTCTAAGTTAATTTTTTTGCCAAAATATAGTATTTAAATAATTTTTTTTTGTCAAAATGTCCTTAAAACAATTTTATACATATATTCTAATCTAAGTGACTCTAAATATTCCGAAAATTATACATTTGTGTGCTTTTTTAAAATCATGGTTCCGAACGTAGTCGGATACTTTAATAGATCCCTCTCTCGATTTTTTTTTCCGGCAAACACATTTATAATAACATCCATAACAGAAGAGGATTCCATATTTTTTAGTTCATCTATTTCTTTCGACAGTATTGCTAAATCCGATAACCGAGCTTGTTCAGTGGACAAAGACTCCTCGCTCCGCCTGATCCGAAGTGGAATACCACATTCTCATTCCTCAGACACCCACCTTACTCAACCCTTACATAAATGTCATTACGAACGCTATTTAGCTTTGTATATGGACGACATTGGCATTATCTGCAACTCGAAATTATCAGATTTCAGAATTACGTCCTTCTTTTTCAACTCTGACTCATTCAGTGGACAATTAATATTAATGCATCGAAAGATGTCATCAATCTCTTTATGATACAATGGTGCATAGGTAATTTACCTAATGTCCTTGTTTTTAATCAGTTACTGAATAGAAGTACCTAGGGTTATTTTTAGATGCAAAATTATCATTCTCTCAACGTCTCCAGTCTATCCAACAGAAGGGGTCTACTCCTCAATAATTAACAGTAAACGCATGTTCTTGTATGACGAAAAGAAGGGTACACTTCTCTTTTCTAAATTTCATGTACCCTTTTTAGATTAAATTCTTCTAAGTTCTTCAATGGATTTTCATGTCGATTTGTAAAGGTTATTATGGTGTAAGAAGCATTTCTCATTCTATATTCTTTTATTGTGTTGCTCGAAACACATCGTCTTAGTATGTTTGCATCTTGTGTTTCTCTGCCAGGCCAGATTCTCAAAACTATTCTAAGGGGTTGCCATATTTTATTCGGGACCCTTGGTCGGGTTTACCACAGAGTATCCCCCCCCCCAGTGACTGAGGGTGACAGCCCAAGAGAACGACATTAGTTTAAAATTTTGTAAACATTATTATTATTATTTTGAGAATCCGTACAGGAAGAAATACATTAACAATTTGGAATATAAGAAATATGAGATATATACACAAAAATAAAACATATAAATGAAATATATACAAATATAATACAAAAAAAAAATTCCAACTGAAAGCTCTTCTAGAAGGAGAAAAAAAAATTATGTAACATAAGTGCCTAGTTTTTTTAAAAAATGTACATGTCTTCCTGGTTTTGTGGTATATACTGGTTTTTCGTTTTTAGATGTTTTATCATCATTTTCGCTTTTGCTCACTATAGGTTGAGATTCACACACAGTTTCTGAGAGAAGATGTGCGGGTTTGACGCGATCTAGAGAAACTATAGTTTTTCGACCATTAACGTCAACGGTGATGTTTTTGTCTGTTCTGGACAGAACTTTATGTGGTCCAGTATACGGCTGACGTAAAGGGGGTTGTACACGATCAATTCATAAAAAGATATGAGATGATTATTGTAGTGAAGGATGAATTTAGAATCGATCAGTGCAGTGAGCGGATGTTGCCACAGGACTCATTTGTTGCATTCTGTTACGAAGATTAGAGATAAAATTATTGTCACAAAAAGGAATGTTTGACACATCAATCATGTCACTAGGAAGACGTAGATTTGTGCCGTAAACAATTTCAGCACAGAAGATTGCAGATCTTCTTTAACTGCTGTTCATATGCCTAGAAGGATGATGGGGACTATTTCAGACCATGTGTCATTTTCAAGAGCTTTAATGGCCGATTTTAAATGCCGATGGAAAAGTTCCACAATTCCATTTGAAAACGGTTGATATGTAGTAGTTTTGATTTTTTCAGTTCTCAGCATGCGAGTAAATTCAACGTACATTGGTGAACGCATCTGGGTTCCTTGATCCGAGAGGATTACAGATGGGCAACCAAAACGAGAGATTCACGTGTCGAAAATTGCGAGGTAAATGGTTTTCGCTTGCATGCCTGGAATAGGGATTGCTTCTGGCCATCTGGAGAAGCGTAGAAATGATGACCTTCAGATGATGGAAAGGGACCGACAATATCTATGTGAATGTGACTGAATCTGGCATCAGGAGGAGAGAATGTTCCTAGAGGTGTTTTAGTGGGCTTTTGGATTTTCGATTTTTGACACGATTCCCAACACCGGGCCCATTTCTTTATTTAGTATTTCATGCCAGGCCACACGTAGCGAGAGCAGATAAGTTTTGCCGAAGCTGATATCCCTGGATGTGAAAGATTATGAAGGTGGATAAATATAGTTCTTCGAAAGGATGCAGGGACGAAAGGACGTAGAAGTCCTGTTGAAATATCGCAAAGCAAATTGCAATCTGAGGTTTTGCATGGTTTCAGTTCTAATTTAAGAGATGATCCGTCATTCTTAAGAAATTTTTGAACGTCTGGATCATTCTTCTATGCTAATGCCAATTCTTTAAAATTTAAAACTGGAGATTTAGTAATGGAATCAATTTCGATTCTGGAAAGAGCATCAGCAACTGTGTTCTCGGAACCTTGCACATGGCGAATTTCGGTAGAATATTGGGAAATTAAATCTAAGTGGCGCAATTGCCGAGAACATTTATTCGGGTTTTGTTTAAAAGCATAAATTAGGGGCTTTTGGTCAGTATATATAATGAAATTTCTGCCTTCTAACATATGTTTGAATTTTCTTAGAGCCGAATAAATTGAAAATAGTTCCCTATCGTAAGTTGACCACTTTTGCTGACTTTTGTTAAGTTTCATGGAGAAAAAGGCTATTGGTTTCCGTTTCCCCCGTGTGATAATTGAGATAAAATGAATCCAATAGCAATATCTGAAGCGTCCACCCATAGGCTCAATTGAGCCCCTGGAATAGGATGTCTTAAAAGGGTAGCTTCTGCTATAGCATTTTTCGCTGCAACAAGAGCTTGTTCTGCGTTTTCATTCCATGTTAACGGTTCGGATGATTTGCGAAAACTGGAATTAGATTTCTTTTGATTTGTATGCCCTTCTAAAAACTGAACAATGGGAGCATGTATATGTGCGGCTTTTGGTATAAAACATCTGTAAAAGATAAACAAAAATCTACACAATTGAGTTAATGTGTTTAGCTTGTGGGAAAATTCAGAATACATTTAACTTTATCAGGTAGAGGTTTAATTCCATTTTCTGATAGATTGAAGCCTAAAAAGTCTATTGAAGATGCACCAAATATGCATTGAGAAACATTAATGCAAAGACAGTATTCGTCTAATTTTGAAAATAGGTTTTTTAAATGTTGAATGAATGATCATGAGGATCCTTAGAAACAATTAAAATGTCGTCGACAAATGCGTAAATGCCAGGTAAGCCACGAGTGACCATATATAAAACATTGAAATGTTGCGGATGCGTTACACAATCCGAATTGTATTCATGTACTCTCAAATAAATCAAACAGAGTGCAAATTGTGCCGTTTTGTCGATATCATCAGGGTGAATGGGAATTTGTTGATAGGCTTTTACTAGATCGATTCGACTAAAAACTTTTGAGCCATGTAATTCAGCTGTAAAATCAGCAATTCAAGGAATGGGATATTTATCTTTTAATGTTGGAGAATTTAAGGTATCCGACTACGTTCGGAACCGGAATTTTGCAAAAGCGTATAAATGGATAATATTTATGATATTAGTGTCACTTAGATTATAAAATGTATATAAAATTATTTTAAGAATAGTATTACAATAAAAAATTATTTAAGTACAATATTTTGACAAAAAATGAACATAGAATGACCAATTTTCAAAATGTTCTCCTTTTGTGAAAAATGCTTCTATTATAATAATATTTTGCCTGTATATAGCTCAGACTTCTGTACAGAGGCTCAACTAGAATTTTTGAAACATAGAACTTAGAAGTGGGTTTATCCATGTTTTATGACAACAGAAGGGAGCAATTTTAAGAAAAAAACGCCGACAATTCTTTCAATTGATTATAACTGAAAATAATATGAATTTTTTAAAAAACCATAGTTGAGCCTATCATAGTTGAACTATATACAAACAAAATATTATTATAATAGAAGCATTTTTCACAAAAGGAGAACATTTTAAAAAAAGATTATTCTAAGTTCATTTTTTACCGAAATATTGTGTTTAAATAATTTTTTTTGTCAAAATGTCCTTAAAACAATTTTATACATGTATTCTAATCTAAGTGATACTAAATATCATGAAAATTATCCATTTATGCTCTTTTTTAAAATCACGGTTCCAAACGTAGTAGGGGGGGATACCTTAAAGCTCTATAATCGCCAACAGGTCTCAATCTAAAGCACCTTTCTTAGGAACCATGTGAAGCTGCGACGTGTAGTTACTTTTCGGAGGTCGTAAATGTCCCAGATGCATCATATTTTGAAATTCTGTTTTAGCAATTTTCAAGCGATGTGGCGCCAACCTTCGGGTTTTGCCACCACAGGAGGACCTTTTGTTATCATGAGGTGAACAGCGTTATGTTTCACTGATTGATTTTGATTAGACAATTTTGTGATAGAGGGAAATTCTTTCAAAAGTTTATGATATATCGTAACCGTAGAAACAGAAATTTGAACAGAATGGAGATTAGCATGCTTTAAATGGCCTACTGATTGCAATTTTGTTTTTGTGTCTTTAAGGCATTTATTCCTGACATCTGACACTAATTCAAAATTATGGAGGAAATCTGCTGCAAGAATAGGTGAACTTACATCGGCAATCAGAAAAGTCCACATGAAATCT
Organism: Trichonephila inaurata madagascariensis; assembly: GCA_019973955.1. NCBI lineage: Eukaryota > Metazoa > Arthropoda > Arachnida > Araneae > Nephilidae > Trichonephila > Trichonephila inaurata. The sequence goes on along the minus strand of BMAV01017121.1, from coordinate 202,894 downwards.
CTTCTTAAATTAAAATTTAAGGTTAATGTTTTCTGTCCATACACGTTAATGGTAGATGAATTCGCGGCAAAAAGGGTTTGTTTAGAAGTATTTCTTTTTTTATAGACGTTAGCAGGAATTAAAGACACGTCGGAGCCGGTGTCGACCAGAAAAGAGGTATTTGTTGTCCCGTCTCGAATGAACAGGCGACGTGATTCTTTAGGCAAAGAATAAGTGGCCATTATTCCTTGCTAGCTTCGTTTCCCTGCCATGTGCATGGTTGAACGCATTTTTCTGTTCTAGATTTTTTTCCGAAACGCCTGTGAAACCAACAAATTGAAAAATCACGCCTATTCGCCTATTTTAGTTCTGATGATATGGAAAGCGACCACGCGAGAGATTGAAATGCGATCGATTCTTTCATTTAATTTTTCTATTTCACGAAACAGTTTAGATTCTAAAGACTGTTCATTTTTGTTAGAAACAGCAATCGTTTCACTAGGAGGTGGTGAGACTTCGAGAATTCGAGAACCTAATTCTTCCCTCGAAAGAAGTTTCCGTACCTCCTGCTGAGAAGCTTCCCCTGAAGGAATTATGAGTTCGTTTTTTATTTCCGCGTAGGGATCTATTGCATCTGGCTGCATGAGGATATCTCGAACTAAGGACGCGGTGTCGGGAGTGAGATTAGCAGTGGATCGAGACAGCGCTCATGCACCCAGATAGTTTTTTTAATGCAATGATAGCGCCATCTGTTACGCAATATGGAAACTAAAATAATATAATAGCCTTACTATTTTTGTATCGCTGTATTAATCGAACGATTTTTGCTGAAGTTCTTATAGCATTTTATTTACATTTTGGATAATTTTTACTTTTGGTTTCTTGTTATAATTTTTTTTTTGTGCTTTATTTTGTTAACTGTTTTATTATCTTTCTTTTTATTTTAATTAGTCAATTTGTTCTTTAATTTTCTGTAATCAACTTTTTCATACTTGTTGTTTTCTTAAATGGAGTCTGAAATGAATGTGCACAGCAGAGATTTAATCTGCTCATTTTGTGATCAAGTTCTCACTCGCCTTTTCTGTTTGAAAAGTCATTTAAAAAATGGAGCAGCATAATAATAAAAGAATTAAAATGATGGAATCCTCGACTAAATATTAAAAAGAAGATTGAAAAACAACCTGGATATTTCTCTACATAAAGAAAAAGATATAGACTGCCGGTACACTCAAAAATGCAACTACTGAAGAAGTAAACAATATTAAAGAAGGATTACTGTTAAATTCACTAAAAATTACATCCATCAATACAGATTTTGACCATACTTATATTGTAATCAAATTAAAAAGTTCCTAACAGGAGGTTCCTGCTCTCAGTTCAGTTAAAAGATAAGATTAATTGTTTTTTCATTTTTGCGATTCTTTATTCTTTCAAGTCATTCACATTTACTTACTGGCATAAATATATAATTAAAATAAGCTATCCTGGTGATTATATTTAATCTCAATATATTGTAATGTGTGTTGGAAAAAAAATAGTTTAAATGTTATATTAATATGATATTAATACATGTACATATAGATGTATTAATATTATATTTACAAAGTTATACTTTTAAAAATCTACTTGATAAGTTAACATATTATACTTAATTCTTTTAGAAAAAAAGAATAGAATTTAAATCTAGGTGAATTAATTTACATGTTATATATAAATTAAGGTTATATTTCTAATATTTTATGCTTTAATTTTTCTTCACGCAAAGCGTAGATGTTTTAATGAAATTTACATAATTTAATGTATTTGACTTTTTCAGTAATATTTATTTTATAAAACAAAAAATTATTTTCATTAACTAAATTAATTGCACATTAAACTGAGGTTTGATAAATAATCATGAGATATATTAACAAAAATAAATAATATTTTGGAGAACAGGTGGCACTAGCATTGCATTAAAAAAACTACCTGGGTGCACATTAGCACTGTCTCAATCCACTCCTGTGAGATTAGCTACTATGTAATTGTACTTAGTTAAAGATTCAGTTATGGGTTTTGATGTTCCTAGGGCAAATGTACTTTCGCACATAATGAACCACAAAGCGGGATTGGATCTATTATATAGTGATATTTGTACAGCATTTATTTCCGACATTGTGCAAGGTTTCAGAACAAAATTACTAAATAAACAATGAAACAGATATACGTTTAATAATACAGCGCTATAATGATCAGTAATATTATAGCTGATCAGAATTTGTCGTCTTCATCCATAGTACATGATATTTTTAGCATGTATCATAAGAATTTTATATCATCAAAAAATATATGCAATTAATTAATTTTAGCATTAAAGATGAAAAAAATAAAATAAAATATGAAACTGATAAAACAATTAAAATTAAATTAAAATCACAGAAAAATGAAACAGAGAAAAAAAGATCCACTTATCTGTGAAATATTTACAGCTGAAGATGCGTACCACACCCGAAATCGAAACCAAGGAAGTAGATACTCCTATCCATGAACAAAGGAATTGAGTCCTTATTTTAAATGCAAGTACATGACAATGTTTTCTTCATGACCAACGATTTAGTAAAAGACTGTTCACAAGTTTAAATTTTTGCGTGAAGATACGGGGTCACCATTATGGTGAAAGAAGCATTTTTCATTCAATATTCTTTTATTGCGGTGCTCGAAACATATCGTCTTAGTATGTTTACATCTTGTGTTTCTCTTTCAGGACAGATTCTCAAAACTATTCTAAGGGGTTGCCATATTCTATTCGGGACCCATAGTCGGGTTTACCACATTATCTTCGAATAGTTTACACGCTCGTGTTCATCCCACTGCTCAATTATTAATTTCGATGACCCTGACCAATGCTGTGAAGCACAATTAATTTCTGTGGATTATTCTCTAAAGTTACAATCCTGCAGAGAGGCTGTGGTAGCCTAATGGTCATGATCAAGGATTTGTGACTGGCGTGTCGTGTGTTCTAGCCTAGTGCCATTGAAGACACAGTGTAGAGAAACTAATGCCTAATAAACTTGTCGAGGCACAAACTCCTTCCATCTGCATTTTATGGAAGCTAGGATGGGAGACGGGGAGTTCCAGCTTAGATGTTGCCCTCGACACAATTGATCATTGTTCAAAATTACGAGATCCATCTCCTATAACACTCGTGCTGCTTTACAGTGCACGTTAATAAACATTCACTCACTCTACTCCCGTTTCAGAGGTTTTAAACTTCACGGTCCATTTAATATCGTTTGTAGCTTAAAACTAATTATTGAAAGCATATTTATTAATGATAGCTTATATGCATTTAAAGCAATTATACTAAACACATAATTTTTTTTTTCCAAATCTTCTTGACAAGTATTCAGTATCGATAAACTTAATCTACAAAAATTACTTTTGAAATTGGAATCTTATATAATTGCTTCTTTATATCCGTTGTGTAATTTTATTAAAATCAAAGTAAATCCAAGAATCATTTTTAATAAATCATAATATAACTAATAAAAAAGTTGGCAACGAACTGCTGAGCAAAATTCCGCGGTAATGAAATTGAAGATGGGAGCGATTTTTCTTATGTTTTTCTGTTATTGTAACATGTTTTTCTTGTAATGGTAGGTTGTTACCAAATTAGGATATATGGAATTATTAATTTCTGTATCTTTTCTTTCTACTATCGTCTGTTTACTTTCTTCTGGTACCCTAGGAGCTTTGCGGCCTCGAGGTGTATCATTGCCAAGTATGGTTTTCGTTTGTACTTTTGAACTTGTTTTGTTTCTGTTTCCCCTTTCTGCCTGATTTCGCTCATGTTTCTATAAATAATTGATATTTTTCCTCTATACTTTTGGATTTTCTTTCATTACCCTGTTCTTTAGACTATTTTTTTTAATTGTATCAACTTTGTTTGAGTTGTAAAACGATACGAGGCAAATTAACATTTTATTAAGATGAAGTGTTTTTTCATCTTATACAAATTTGCAGGAATTTTTTATTTATTTATTTAAGAACTAATTCTTAATTGGATGTTTGAATTCAACCTAATTTTTACTATACAAATAGTTGTAATAAATTTTTAAAAATTTTATTTCATTTTAGTTTTATGATCGATCAGATTTTTAAATCAGTATTTCTTTCGGCTCAAGTGTAGTATAGGGGGGGGGGGGATTTTTTGATTTGGTGATTTTTCTTCGGATTTGGCGATTTTTATCTAA